>JAXGGS010234408.1:0-15520 GCA_035585475.1 Armandia brevis | reverse complement strand
CTACTCTAATATACGTTGTTAAAACGTTCACAACCATTATCGACAATCTGAGACGCGCTTTTTGAGAAAACGCCACACCGGCCCCCGATGACTGGAAAAGTCATCAACCGTCACACTCGAGTCCCACGAGCTTTGAAATGGGACGCTCATACACACCATCCTTAGTCTTAATGCGTACCGAACGCACTCTACCGTCGACACCTGGAAAGACGTCGATAACTAAACCTAGCGGCCATTTCAATCGTGGTGTCATTTCTGACATCACCAAAACAAGATCTCCAATCTTGAAATTCCGCTGTACCTTACACCATTTTTTCCTTTCTTGTAGAGTTCTCAGATAGGAACTCACCCACCTTTGCCAGAATTGATCCGCCATATACTCTGTCTGTTTCCAGCGTCGCTGAATACCATCCCGCGCTTCATACTGTCCAGGAATGTTAACAGTTTTAGGAATCATCAAGAGATGATTAGGCGTAATCGGCAACTCTTCCTGCGCGTCGTCGCTGAGACGACACAATGGTCTCGAGTTCATAATCTGCTCCACATTACATAAGTATGTGATAGCAGACTCATCTGTCAGCGTCTGTTGACCAGCGATCGCCATCGTGAGTTCACGATACGTGCAAATCATGCGCTCCCACGTGCCTCCATGATGACTAGCGGTGGGGGTATTAAATTGCCACTCAATACCCTCCTCCATCATCCAGGAACCTATTTCTGACTGATTCCAGGAAGTCATGGCCTGCCTCATTTCTCGCACAGCACCAACAAAATTGGTGCCGTTGTCGGACACGATCAATGTCAGTCTTCCACGACGTGCGATAAACCTCTGCAAGACGCTGAGAAACGATGACGTACTTAGATCGAATGCCATCTCTAAGTGAACAGCTTGTATAGCAAAGCATGTTATGACGCAAATCCAGCGCTTACACATAACACGACCTCGCTTCAACAAAATTGGCCCTGCATAATCAATGCCCACATTCTCAAAGGGCACCTTACCTGGAACGACTCTGAAAGCTGACAATGGCGCCATGATTTGCTCACCTGGGCGACCTCTAATTTTTCGACAAATGAGGCATCGTCCAACCACCTTCTTTACCAACGATTTTCCGCCAAGTAACCAATACTTTCTCCTAACCTCCATAAACGTGCGCGTCACACCCACATGACCATATCTGATGTGCACGTACCGAATGTACAGCTCAGCCAGCTGCGACACTGGCAATATAGCGGGATGACGCTCCTCGAACCTTAACTGTGACAGCATCAACCGACCTCCCACTCGCTGCACACCTTGGTCATCGAATGGAAATAATCTGAGAAACTCACGTGACTTTAACTGAGTGTCCGTCAATGTGGTTCTCTGACACAGCCTAACTGCCACCCGCTCGGCTCGCTCGAATTCAGGGCCTGTTAATTTACCTTGTGTGACAGGCAATTTTTTGCACACCTGAACCAATCGCAACAGATATCCCAGAGCACGCACCATTTTTACCCACTCTGAAAACCTAGCCAAAACCAACTGAAAACCAGTCAACTGTTTTCTCTCCTGTGTTGCCACAATCATGTGACACACATTGATCAATCGCTTTTTAACCTCAGCGTCGTCACCTTTGACCTCCGCAGGCTGCACCGGCCACTGA
This sequence comes from Armandia brevis, assembly GCA_035585475.1. Lineage (NCBI taxonomy): Eukaryota > Metazoa > Annelida > Polychaeta > Opheliidae > Armandia > Armandia brevis. The sequence continues at coordinate 13,874 of JAXGGS010234408.1, read as the reverse complement.
TTCTTTTGATACAAAAACGGAGGACCCTCCACCCATACTTGGTCATGTATCAAATCAGCCGCGCGTATGCCACGTGATGCCTTGTCCGCAACGGTTTGTTCTCCTGGCATGTGCATCCACTGACCATGCCAGGTTCAGTGAGATCCTGTATATATGATACACGATTAGCGACAAATGTGCGAAATTCACGAGCCTGCTGTCTTATATAGTATAAGACTATGGTAGAATCAATCCAAAAAACTGCAGGCAACAATTTCTGGTCGATATAACCCGTGACAGATCGAACCATCTTAGCAGACAGTACCGCTGCCACCAACTCAAGTCTCGGTATTGACACCGGTTTTATTGGCGACACCCTTGCCTTAGCCATCAGAAGTCGTGCCTGCACAACCTCACCTGTTACTGTGACCACACATAAATATAGTACCACACCATATCCCTTCTCAGACGCGTCTGAGAAAGCGTGTATCTGGAGACTATGACGATTCTCCTCTGTCACACCGAGCCAACGCGGCACTGAAAACTCTGGCAGTCGCGTCAAATCATTTGTCCACTCACTCCATCGTTCCTGAAAATGCAAAGGAAGTGCGTCATCCCAACCATGACCCTCTGCACACAGCTCCTGTATTAACTGTCTTGCTCGGAGCACAAAAGGTGCCACAAACCCGAGCGGATCGTAAACAGATGAGAAAGTAGACAGAATTCCACGCCTAGTACATGGTTTATCGTTCTCCACTGTGCTAAATCCAAAAACATCGCGTTTTGGACCCCAGGTGCTTCCCAAAGTTTTGTCCTGCACCTCCTCTGTGAGCTCAACGTCGACATCCTCATACGCCTTACCCATCAGCTCTTTTGGTATATCCTTCAATAAAGCCATGTCGTTAGCTCCAAACTTTGCCAAGTTGAAACCAACCCTAGCAAGCATCTCTCTCAGTTGCATGATCAATCTTACACCGATTGAGATAGTCATGATTGATTTTAAAAGATCATCAACATAGAAGTTCTTCATGACTGTGCTGGCCACATTATTGTCATACTCACTGCCGTAAACGCGCGCAGTGTGCTGCAACGCGAATGACCTAGCCGAAGGGCACCACACACCTCCAAACATGTGTGTAGTCATTTGACATGCTACCACTTCTCCACCGACGTCATCATCCTTCCACCAAAGAAAGCGAAGCATGTCTCGCTGTTTCTTTGGCACTTTTACCTGGTTGTACATCGCAGCAATGTCTGTTGTAAATGCATAACGATACAAGCGGAATTGAACCAGCACCTCCACCAAAGGTGTAGTCAGATCAGGGCCCTGGTACACTGTCGTGTTCAAACTCTGTTCATGACAGACAAAACTGAGATTCCCCACTATACGGCATTTACCTGGTCGTCGTGGCGTTATCACCTCTTGATGAGGATGATAATATTCATACCCTGTATATGGTACCTTGTCAGCGACCTCAGCATAACCCTTGACAAAATTGTCCTTCATAGACCGAACATATTGTTCTTTTATATCGGGACGCTTTTGCAACCTTCGACCTAGTTGATCAAGTTTTTTCTTGATCACATTGTAGTTGTCTTTGAGGTACGGTGGTTCACACTTGAACGGGATTGGCACTTCCCAGTGACCGTCCACCAACTTGATGTTATTTTCCCATTTGCTTAAAATTTTCTTATCAATGGGACTATAAGGTAACGCTTCGGGCACCTGATCAACTCTCCACTGCTGCTCGATAGCCTTTTCCAATGACTGATCGTACTCAGTTGCCAACGTCCTGCGTACACGCTGACATGTATGTGTCTGTACCGGACCTGCCTGAGTAGGTGCCTGTCCCACCGTCTCCTGACAGATCAGATCTGTCGTATAATGACCAAAAATGGTCCAACCCAACGGCGTTTTAACAGCATATGGCCCATACTCATCGCCTCTTGCTTGAAAAGATGAGCATTGTCCTGCCCGATCAACACATCGACACGATTGTATGTTTCATGTTGAGGAATCTTCAACTGACTCAAGTGCGACCAAGTACTCAATTTTTTCATCCTATCTACCTGACCCACTGCTATTTCCATTTCGTCGAGAAATGTCACCTCCAAAGCCCGTAAATATTTGGGAGATTCTAAACCCTTGATTTCCATGTTAACGACCACACTTGTTACATACTTTTCTCCCGCAACACCCTTAACAATCACAGACTGAGTTGCCAAAGGCTTAAACTTCAGTATCTCCTGTACCTGTTTTGAACATATTGTGGCCGTGGACCCCGTGTCGATCAGAGCATTTGTTTTTAAATACCCCATTTCACTTTTCAAGTACACCGGCACTACTGGAAGTGAATGTTCATACTCCATACGGTAACTCAAGAAATTTACATATTTGATTTTCTCCCGATGTGGCAAACCCAAAGTTAGTAGATTGGTTTCTAATGTTAGTACATTATTTCCCACAACCGGCTCTGACTCGACCACTCCCCCCGGTGGCTGAACAACCTCTGTCATACCGACCTGTGGCGACGCTTTGGCAGTAAGTGCCTGATGAAGATTGCCATTGTGTTTTTGTTGGCAACCTGGTCGACGACAAACCCACGTTTTTGTGCAAGAGTCTACTCTATGACCCGTCCCCAAACATAGTAAGCACAATTTGTGCTCGATTACATAACGAAGACGTTCACGAGAATTCATGTCGATAAATGTGAAACAATTTGAAGTATAATGGGCACCTTTACATATAAAACAAGTACCTGCTTCAGTGCGCTCACGTTGTACGTTGATTTCCTTACGAGAACGTTCGTTACACTTGTCACCGACATGTTCATCATGCTCAAACATGAGCTCGTCTTCATCTGTCCTTTCCTCCAGTAGGTATGATGATCTTTTCCTGGCAGGGACAGTCACTTTGTTCTTGACATTGATTGCTGTTGAGATCTTGTCCAGATTTGCCTGTCCGTACACCGGGTCATTCGCTTCGTTAGCCGCGTTCTCGATCAAGTCCACAAGCTCCTTCAGCTTGGCTATTCTGCCTTTCTCCATGCTTTCGCGATATTTCGTGCGCCACCGATTCTGTAAGTAACTCGGCAACTTAGCGGTTATCGTGGTCCGAGACTTAGTGCACTCGAGCTCAGACAGAAAGCCCAACGAGCGAAGCAAGTCCATTGCACTTTTTATTTCTCCCGAGAATTTTTGCAATAACTCGGGCGTCCTCAACTTGGGGTAGTCCGAAAGTTTTTCGACCCACGCTTGTGCGATCAAATATGGATTGCCGTACTTCATCTTGAGTATGGTCCTCGCTAACCTATACCCCTCAGCTGCTACTTTATAATTACAGCAATCCAAATGCACCAACACTTCCTCTGCACAGTGCTGCAAAACGTGGTAAGCTTCACTGAATCCGAATCATTTGTGCGACCCACAAGTTCATCCAAACGATTGATAAACTTGCAATATCCGATAGGATTTCCGTCGAATTTTAACAATTCGACTTGCGGTGCTCTCATGTTCGTGAAAAGTGAACGTTGTTGTTGCATAGAGTGATCGAGTAAATCCCTCATCATCTCTCTGCTCGATTGTTGCATCACATGACTGATAGCGAATAGTTCGTCTTGGCCAAAACCTGACCGATTTATAGAACCATCCTGTGATGTGTCAGCGCCTGCTGAAGGTGTCGTGTGCTTAGCTTCACTCAATTTGCGTTGCAGATCCACGATAGTGTGATTGAATGTGTCCCTAGACTGCTGCTCTTTATGTCGCGTGTCCTGCAAAGTTTGATGTAACATTTTGTTTTCATCACGAATCGAGTCTGCCTCTTGTGCTCTGCACTCCAGCTCCCGTATTCGCTTCTGCATCTCATCAACCTTTTGCTCGTATTCCTCTATCTGTGGAGATGCTTCCTCACCATGCCTTATCGTGGTAAAAGCCTCGGTCGTGAACTGACCGTAATGAGGAGCGGGGCTGCGACCATAAATCGTGGTAGATTCGAGAGGTCCATGCTCGCCACTAGCTCTCCTCGATGACATTACGATGACCCACTCAGAAGCGTCAGAGAGAACAGCAGCAACATCCTTGTTGAGTGACTCAGCTGTCTTTAATTGACTTGTCGGTGTTTCTCCTTTAGCTGCGCTCGCCACAACAAACTCATCGTGAAGCCTGTTGAACACAGTTTGTGCAGCTGTAAGCTTTGTTATCTGCTTTTCACACGCTGCAATGTCTCTAACGTTATCTTCGAGAAGAATGTTGTTGATTTTGTTGATATGACCCCGTACCACTCCCTGCTGATGTGATCTTTCTAACATGGTTTTTCCCGTGGTACCGGTCGCTTCTTTCTTTTCATCGTCGCTCATCTTGTGGCTTAGTGTTAAACTGTGATGTTCTGTGATAAAACTAGTAGATCTCGCTTAAAGCTTAATGAATCTTTAAAACGACTACGTTCGTTATTGGGAAACTTCGTGCTGTAGACGCGTATAACAGGAAACTTCCTAATGCAATCTCTGTTTATTAACGGTTTAACTGAAAAACCATGGAAAATCGACACGTAAAATACATGTACACACAGTAACCTCGAGTACGTATATCAATAACAACATATAAACTCTTACGACAAAAGCACCAAAATAACATATCATCACAGCTCGAAAAGCATAATATACATAGTTACGACAAGGAAATACAGATTTACAATAAAATAGCTTACATCACGTTTAAATGACACACAAATGAGATCACAAGTGACGCTTTTATAAAACCATCTTACATCGCATATAAAACACATGAAAAGTACAAAACAAGTATACGAGGACATGCTATGAGTTATTAAACATTCAAACTCACCACTTTGCAAGCTCCCAGCAACTTTAAAATACATAAATACCTAAATATTTAAAATACCTTAATTAAATGACCTGGATCCCTTGATGATTTGATCCTTGCTGACCTCAGTGTGAACCCCGTCCCTTTAAACCCGGGGAATTATGAAGTAGCATACCACTTCCCCTCGCGTACTACTCTAAAATACGTTGTTTAAACGTTTAAAACCATTATCGACAATCTGAGACGCGCTTTTTGAGAAAACGCCACAGCCGTGCTAGTTTGGGAAAGAGGAAAAAAAACAAAAAACGGCCGCATCGCAGTTTCTCTCGGTCGGAAAAACCTGAGAAACATTTTAATAATTTTATGGGGCCTAAACAATATTTTTATTATTGATGTAACTTGTGTGTAAGTTCTACCGAAAATTGTGGGATGATGAGTTAAAACTACTGGCGAAATCCGTTTTGCGCTCCTAAACTAAAATGTAATGAAATCTATGTTCACAGATATCGTCATACTCCCAGCTTTACATAAGACGATATGATATAAAAATATATCCCGGTCTCTCGTGTATTTAGGTAACCTGCTATATCCAATTAAACATGCAGAGCTTCGTCAGTCCTTATCTGAATTAAACCTAATGTTAACTTCTCAACATAAAATCGCGTTTATAATGTTTCTCGTCTTCATATTTTGGTGAGGGATTCTTAATAGTCAAAAGTTGATTGACTTTGTACTTTTGATCATTATATATATATATATCTGTGTACAGCTGTGAGAACACGTATCGCATCAGTTATTTTTTTAATACCATGGAGAATTTCTCGTAGATAATGGTGATATTAGTACCAATATATAATAATTCTTGGTTAATCATGATATTTGTCTCTTTAAGTTGTGACCTCCATGTGCTTAGTCCTCTCATGCTTATAATTGATTTGTCTGTGTAAATTTTATCCCCGTATAAACATGGCACAAGCTGTCTGTACTAAAATATACTGAGGAGAATATATTACTAGGTTATGCTGCGCTAAGATTCAGGGTTATCCCCCCAATATTATACACCGCTGGCATGGGACAACAGACGAAGAGTTTTTTATTTTATCATCTTACATATAGTATGAAAACAATCGACGACTCACAAACAGATACTGATTTATTTACTGCTATAATCCAATTGCAGCCAATTTTAATAAAGGTTTGATGACGTTTTTCATTACATTGGTGTTTTCCATTGCATTATTTAATTGGTGCAAAGATGAAGATTGTGTAATCCTTTAGGTAAATATATTGTCAATCTTAGCACATCAATTATATCAACCCTACCGCTTAATCGGTATGACTTGATATTCACATCTTAGTATAATTTTTAGAATTTCAACTGAGCAGTCAATAAGGGGGTTCATAAATGTGGCTATTGCTGCTTGACTTAAAGGATTTGGTTTGTGCTGTTTCAAAGAGAGCAATGGTGAGTTCATTCAGTCAATATTTCACACTAGATGTCTGGTAAAGAATACAAGGCGTTAACAGTGAGATGCAGCAAGCGTTTAAGTGACTGGGAAGACAATAAACATTATCACCTGAATAGTATCAGGACGACAAAGCTCAGTATAGCTCATTATATCGGACAGTGTACGAATTGTTTCCAGTGTTGACCAATGATCATGTGTTCTACCGTGTTGTTTAACATCTAACTTTAGCAAGAAGCTTCTCTCTGTCTGTGTGGCTAGCGCCTGGACATCGTCAGGTGTGTCCGCCTGATACAGGAATACAGGTCACATGGCAGAGGGGAGTCTTCTTTGATCCTCCATGACGATGTATCTGGGAGAAATGCTCCTGGTGATGTTTAAAAACGGAACCTCATCTGTGACTTTGCCCTTGTATTGTGGAGGTCAAACATAGTTTACAGTTTGGGTCCTCAGTATTTGGAATAATGCCTCAGATGAGTTACTCACGTCATGTAAATGTTCTCTGTGTATTCCATCGATTTCAGTCTATGTCTGATTGTGCTCTGAAAGGAACCTTCACAGAAATTATACAAGCAATCTCTAAACCAAACGATCAATGGCAAAGTCTTTTAAGTTTAATGCTTCTAAGTGGCCATGTCATATTGAGCAACATTATGAAATTCTATATACACCTGTAAATTCACTAACCTACCATTTTATACCGGAATTAGATAATTTGATAAAACAATTTTACTAGGTGACAAATATAGCTAAATATGTGAACTACGTGTTTTCCGATGGCTAGCAAACTTGTAGCTTAGAGTTGAATATGATATACTGTTACTGTTAAATGGAGAGAAAAAGGATGACGACGTAAAGATCAATGCTCTTATTTAGATATGAATTATAATAAACAGGTTGATGGCATCTAAAATTGATATAAAAAGCAAACTTGAAATAAACTTTAACATGTTACTTGTGTTATATATAACCTGCATTTAAACTTTATAAAATCTCAGCTGACTGTTTAAACATCGTCCCAAGGGTCAGATTAGCATGTATTGAGGTAGCATACTTATTAACGTGTTGTATATGGCCTTTGATGGGAGAATGTATGCACACTGATTTATATTGATATCGCTGATCTTGTTTTTAAGATGACATATCAAGCATTTATAATCACTAAGATAAGACCTGAATCAGTTGATTTGAGGGTGTGACAGGATCTGGCGGCAATCAGAGGACACTTCTCTCTCCTTGACTAGATTACTGAGTCATTAGTCATGCATAAGGGGATGAAAGTTCATAAATCATTCAGGTAAAGCTCAGACGGATTCATGCAGATTCTTAGTTATTAAAACTATGGTTGTATATTTAATGAAAGCATCATGGATTACAAACAGCTTGGAGTTTTTTTGCTGTGTTGCTTCATCAACGGTAGGTTCTATATAAGAAATTATATCAGGGATATGTGAGAGATTGACTTGTATGCTGAATAGTGATATTTTATTTATAGTTTTCCATCATTCTCTCAAATCAATATTAAAATTATTGCAACCTAAATACCTATGATTTAGATGCGAAAACACACAGGGCGGTTAGTTATTTTCTGGAGACGACACCGCGCTTTTTAATGAATTGTACATGTTGTAATATTTTCTTCACGACGTTTTTTTTACCTAATTACATCTCTAAATGGGTTAAATCAGTTAAAAGTAAAAGCACGCGCTGCCGAGTATCGAAAACTAGTTCTAATGATAACCGGTACGGTGAATTTAAGCTTTTGTCAAAATAATTGATACAATTCATGTATAAGTTCAACGGTGTTTACTGGAGTGGCTGATAAGCACCCTAAGGGTTCTGACGTGGTTTGGTGTATATCCCATGCTATAGGTATCTGCTAGTCCTGGGTTTTTCTCTTCATAGCTACTTCATCCGCAGAGAAGATCGTTACTGTCACTCAGCCCCTTCTATACTAGCCAAACTTAATTAAGGTTGATTCTTACAAATGGAATAACAAATTAGAATTGCCATGTTATACTGGGGGGTTTCTGTGATGTGTAAGATCATCAAAGAGAACATGGATACCGATTTACGTTTTGAACTAAGGTTTACTACATGTACAAGGAACATTCTTTCGGCAGTTTTATGGAAATTAGTCAATACCAATAAATATATTTGATATATTTATTAGTAGACTGCAGGCATATTCAATGTTGAATAACATAAATCTCGCCAGTCACAAGGGCCAAGCTGTCTAACTCAATGTCACATGGCAATCAAATAAATCCTTTTAAATCGATTTATTAGTATTATTTAAAAGGCGGTCAGGAATTGGGCGCACCTTGTGTATTTCTTACCGGTAGGGGGCGGCGGGGAAGTCTTGGAGTGGCATAAAATTAAATGCAGGAGATGTATATATTGGAACAAATAAGGAATAAATACGAGCTGTAGCGCAGGTATTCAGTTTAATATTTCATGGTTATCCAATGCCGCTATTAGCGAAATGCCGGGCTATGTAAGTTTTTTTTAACTGAATGACTTTGGATTAAGCCATCCTTGCCCCCCCCCCCCCCTCCTCCAAGACACTCGCAAAACTTTCTTAATCTCGGATGAGTCTTCTTTTGTACATGGCAGAACTTTATTTATCGATGTAATATAACAGAAATTTATGGGTGGGCGTCGGCCAATTTATTATTGATTAACACTCCGTATAACCTACCTTGCCATTATCGTTGTTTAAATGCGACTGCATCATGCTTTGTAACATTTCTAACTTATATCTGGATATAAGTACTTAATTCATATAAAGAAGATGGATATCATACTTGCCCTGCTGATTATATTTTTCCCTCTGGAAATCACTAAAGGTAATTTTATTTGAATATTTGGGCACAGTTGGGACCATAAGTTATTCACTATTCATTATATCATATGATACAAATATAGGTTGTGCGCCTCAATAGGTTATAGTACATCCTAAATTACCATATATAATCTTATCTATATTTATCAGTAGTGAATGGACAGGATCCTACCCTTACACTGCAGTGGAATGGCCGTGATGTAGGATACGCAAGTTTGGACACTGAAGCTGTTCTAACATGTACAGATTCACAAACCATCGATTCATCTACAGAAGTTACCATGGATATACATAATCCGGATGGATTGTTGTGCACACAATTGACTATCCCTGATCCTGCTGACCCATCTACCGCGGTTTGTTCGGATAATCAGTGTGGAGATAGTTTTGTTACTTCCTGTACCAGTTCTGCCACTGACGTGACCATTGTCGTCACCATCCCCGAGGTGACAGCAGTTGACCTTGGCAGATGGAGATGTGACATTACAGTGGAGGAGCCTCCGGGAGACAAAACTACCAGGCGCGATGTGGCGACATTAAACGAATTCGGTAAGATAGCAGTTTACTCCAGAATTTCCTGTACTTGAATATTATCTACATCCCTCAAATAATAGGGCCTAGTACCGTAATGGACGTAAGCCGAGGTCAAGCCGGCAAAGTCCAGAGAAAAAGGCTCGACTATAGTATGTGTACAGCACTGTTTTTACTGCATATGGTAAAAACAGGACCATTGCAAACAAATGTTGATAGCTAGTTATGCGCATTTGTACTCTCTGATATCTAAAATGCTAAATTTTGTGGGTTAGTTTAGTAGTGGCTATGGTTATGGGGGAGTCAAACGAGAGATTGTTTAGGCACGGCATATCTAGCCATGGATTGGTAAATGTCCACATGCATCTGTGGTATGTGGTATTTAATTGTATTAGTACGGCACTCTTATATAATTATTCCCATGATGCAGCACCAACCACGACTTATAGTCTTTCTTGCAGTAACTGGCTTCTCTCGCATTGGCGAGGACAGGCAAAATAGGGCCTGTCCACAAAATTTCATCGGAAGATCAAAACTTCAGAATATAGTTTCCATGCATATGGCGTCAAATGCTCTATCTACAACGTCTAATCTTAGGTAAGATATGACATATGTCTAGGCGAACTGGGGTGCTTACCCCTATAAGCATTTTTAGATTCAACCAGTTTTTAAGTCCTGAGGACATTAAAATGGTAGTTCGCAAGACCTCCATTGGTAACTCCAGTAATACTAGATTCAAACAGATATCATTGGTGCCATGTACGTTGTTTAAATCTAATGAATGGGATAACGCTTCGCCAGATTTTTAGGGAAGTGAAAACGACCGTAAAATAGGACACACATACTGTTTTTGATTTCGTTGGAACTGGGCCCAGAGTGGATTGCATTGATTCCCAGCACACAACCGTGTTTCACCATGATCTTCTGTGTAAATAACACAAACTGTGAGCTCGATGTGCAGCTTGGGGATGTATGGCCGGGGATGTTTCGGTTCGAGTTGAGAGGCCACCAACATAGATTAAAGGCCTCTATCGTGACCGACACACGCAGTGGTTTCCATCGGCCGACCCATCAGCATCAGAAGATCACTCTAGCGCGCTGTCAGCTCGCTGGGGGCGGGCTCTAGACGTGAAATTTACGCATAAATAGGTGTGACTTTTCTGCGCTAAGCGCATGACTAGCGAGACCGTGACTGTAGTTGTATCACTGTCAGTTCTGGTATGACCTACTGTATATCCCACGCTGTAGGTATCTGCTAGTCCTGGGCTTCTATCTTCAAGGTTGCTTCATATTCAGAGGTGATCATCAGAGTGATATCTACCTGCAGTCTCTCAGTCCTTATATACCAGACAGGCATGATGTCAGTTACTATGAATAATTATGTATGTAATACAAATCTTGCTGAGAATAGCACATCTCAGCTTATTTCAGATACAAAACACATCAGCATATCCTGGGATGAGTAGGATTAAGATAAGATTTTCGGGCGTGGAATCATTATCATACTTTATGTTTACATTACTAAATAAGATGAACAGTGTTAGAGATAAAGGTAATAAACACACACACATATAAAATTCAAGTACATATACAGACTATAAATCAATATAATTCACCCATAGACAAGTGTTAGTATCTAAACTAGTATACATGTATCAATACAGATATTAACGCGCTTACAAAAGACTCTTAAAATGTAGATTAAGCGGTGGAAGGGAAATCCATGGATATGTTTTGATCATTGAAATTTGTCCTATCTCGGGGTGTAAGTGCGTCGGTACTTTGTTATGGCAAATCTGCCCCACTTTGTTTGTTGGGAGTACATGCCAATAAATGCAACTTTACCAGAACCATTTTAATCTCACGCTACTGACGATGCACGATGAATAATGTACAGTAAATCGGCTTCATTTTAATGATGAAATAAACGATTTAAAAAAAGTAAAGTGAAATCAGATGTTAAGATGACATTAATTAAATAATTTGATCCCCACACAGCACAAAATCGGACTGATCGATTCAAGTTCTGTGACACCCTATAATATTTTCTGAGAGTATCCAATTATAAATGTCACATATTTGATTGCTGATATACATGTATTATAATAATAATATTATTATTATGATGGTTGTTTTATATTATATTATTATTATTATTATATTATATCCAGGTGCTGGAAATTCCTCAGACTTGTCTTCCGTGTTTCATATATAATTACTCATTTGTTATATCATGATTATATTTTATTATATTGTTATCATTTTTTTATTTCCAGGTACTAAGATTCCTCAGATTCTCCCGCGCGTTTCTAGATAAATGCCTTTTATTCCTGTCTATAATTTCTTCGTTTCAGTCTTGGCGGGAGCTCCAACAATCAGCCCAGGAATATCACCGTTACTCTTCCATGGTGAAACCCTAATATTTGAGTGTCAGGCGGCCAATGGAAATGCAGCGCCGGATTATTACCTGGCCTTCTGGATAGATAATCCAGGCCCAACTTTGCTGAGCCGGGACTCATTCATGGCAACTCCAGGCGGGATATTCAAGTATCAGCTAACAGCAGATAGTGCTGACCATAATTCAGACATTTACTGTCAGGCCGAGCATGAACCTCCGGGATCTGAACCACCGCCTATATCACCGACGGTCACCTTGGACATATCAAGTAAATTCACAAATCTCGTTCAGACTATCGTGCAAAATACAACAAATTTAACTTGAGAAAATATGCCATCTTCGGAGAACCTCGATTCAAACATGTTAGCTTTATTTTTTTAACATCTCCTTATTTACAGATCCGACTGATGTAGCGATCGTAGATGGTCCCAGCCCCCACAAGTTTATCTTAGACACGGAGGACCTGCTGATAGAATGTCGCTTCTCTGGCGCCCCTGCAGCAGAGATCAGCACGACAGGGACAGAACATCCTCTCATGGTGACGTCTCTAAGTGATCCTGGTGCTCCAGCGACTGCAGGTGTACACATCACCTGGGCAGCTGGAGCTACGGAGGCAGAGAAAAGGAGAACTGACACACGCCAGATAACTTGTACAGGGGCGCAGGAAGTAACACCTCTATCACCAACCATCACAGTCGATCTCTTTGTGCAGCGTAAGTGTTTCAGCAGGATATCATGTCAATATCTACATAAAGAATGTGGATTAAACTTACACGTGTGTCAGCTCTGCCTGTAACAGGTCGCCATAAATCAATGCAAATTTATGTCCTAAATCTCACCATTGTTATATGGTTGAGTTGCACTACAATAATAGGGCATCATTATGCGTCTTTCAATCATGCATGCTTTGCTTCATATGGTTAAGCATTCATATTGAGATACAACATTGCTGGGATAAAGTGAATGTTTGGTAATTATTACAGGAAAAGCGCTAGATTATTCTGTTTAAATCATAACGAAACATTATCGTGGCAAAATGCAGTCTTGATCAACATCAGTAGCGATATCTTGAGGGTAATATTAGTATTTTGGTTTGATCTCACCTAAACTGATGTTACAGATTTGCCTGATCAACCCACGGCTATAAAACTTGATCGGACGACAGCGTACGTGGGAGAGATTGTCACTATGACTTGTGAAGCGGGAGATCTAGGAAATCCTGTAGCTGACCAGTACCACTGGTACAAAGATGATACAGAGATACCTCTTCAGTCACCTACTCCTGGACATATTCTTCTCTTGCCGATAGACAACATTGGCCGAACTGGGCCCTACAGATGTGCGGCCAGCATTAATATTGATGTTGGAAGAGTTCCATCAGCCAAGTCGGATCCCGAGCAACTCACAGTTGAGAGTGAGTACAATCATGTGACCACCGCTACACACGCATGTCTAATAATCTGCCGAAATATGGCATAACACATGCAGTAAAATGTACATGCATCCGTTAATTATTGCAATAGTGATATATCAGTCTTGATTTATCCTTTTGTAGATACCTAAACTCAAAGTTGTATCTGTAGTTCGCGTGTCTATACTGTTATCGTTATTACATAGCTTTTGAAAATGTGGGCTATATTTGACATATTTCCTTATTTATAGATCCGACTGATGTAGCGATCGTAGATGGTCCCAGCCCCCACAAGTTTATCTTAGACACGGAGGACCTGCTGATAGAATGTCGCTTCTCTGGCGCCCCTGCAGCAGAGATCAGCACGACAGGGACAGAACATCCTCTCATGGTGACGTCTCTAAGTGATCCTGGTGCTCCAGC
>JAXGGS010234407.1:26319-43510 GCA_035585475.1 Armandia brevis | reverse complement strand
CTGGACTACACGATTCCGGGACATTATATATTATAAAATATCAAGACAATTGAGACATGTCCGCACATTTGGACTTCTAATTACCTATGACTCCGTTGTTAGTTAAACACATGAGGCATATATACCTAACCACCCCTTTATGTAGTAATCCGCTTTGCGAAATTGTTTTTTTCTTGGATTAACTTAATCCCATACCGTGATCACTAGTCACCGCCCCACATTATGCGCTTACATTTTGTAAAGGAGCTTATAACTGCTCTCAATACCGATTTTCTGTCCCACAATCCAATCTTTTTACAGCATTTGCAAACTTACCAAATCGTTATGTATGCACTTCATTGTAATTTTAAGTTATTTTAAGGATGATTGGTTGAGTAAGCTAGATTTGGCAGTGTTAAAACACGCGCGATTATTTGCTATGTTCCTCTGTCGGGACGATCACGGATTTAACGTAGAATTAACCGGCGACAGCGAGGGTCAGGACTGCTACACTTGGCCTTGTTTGTCCAACGTCTTCCAACTCGAGCTGATACAAACTGGCACGATTCTCCTGATAGCTGGACATCCACGAGCGTCATTAATCAGTCATTCCAGACTGAAACTGTCCCTATGTAAACACACTACTTACTTCTGTTGATTGACAGATGTCGCTTATCGCAAGCGCTGGCTGAACGCCGGCGATCACCGCTAGGCGTCGCTGCTGCGTGAGAAGAGATCACAGGAGCGGCGCGCGCGAGCTTCAGAAAGCTATCGTCTGCTGGAGAGGCCACACGCACCATGTAGTTCTCTCGGCTCTCGGACAACTTCGGATACTTTAACACCTCGTTTCTGGTCTCTGTCGCGATGTGGTCGGGTGGCGGGCTACCCCTGCTTCCCTGGGCGGAGGGACGGTGGATGAATCTGGCGGTGACAACCCTGCTGTTCCTGGCTGTGAGGACGGGGGGCAGTGGGGCGGGGGAGGATACCAAGGACTCGGACTGTCCGCGCCCGTGCTTCTGTAACACTCTCGGTAACATCGTCTACTGTTCCCGGCGAGGACTCGATCACATACCCACCCACCTTCCCGACGGCACGCTCCAACTTAACATGAACGGGAATATCTTCAAAAACCCGTCGCTGCAGCGGAGCAACTTCACCAACATCGCCGGGCTACAGCATCTGTATCTCAGCGAGTGTGGCTTAGAAAACATTGAGGAGAACACGTTCTCGGACATGAAGGATCTTCTGTGGTTGGATCTCAGCAATAATCGGATAAAACTGGTGCCAGATTTTACATTCAGAGGACTGACCCTTCAGCATTTGTTCCTGAACGGCAACCGGAACGTACAGTTGAGGGCCCTGTCATTCGAGGGGCTCGTCACCACCGGTCTGTACCTACACGACTGCGGTCTCACCCACCTCCGACCCAATGTGCTGTCTCCTCTCAACAGCACACTGCGGTACCTCTGGCTTAACGGCAACGAGCTGGAGCGAGTCAGTAAAAAGCTAGCATCCCTCTTCTCTACTTTGTCTCACATAAGACTGGGGAATAACCCACTGCACTGCAACTGCGAGTTCAAATGGCTGAAGCTGCTGTATGAAAAAAACGAGGAGATATTTAAAGGGGCCGTCGCACCCAGCTGCTTCACGCCGCCTCACCTGAAAGGCAAAATCTTCAATGAAATGTCGCTGGCCGACTTTCGCTGCCAGCCGCCTAACTTTAATAACATTGACGTTAATTTTCACGACACGACGGGGAAATTAAAGTGCTCAGCGTCGGGAGACCCGGCGCCCAACTTGTACTGGGTACAGCCGACGGGGAAGGCGACACGCTACGAGCCCCCGGCAGCGGAGGATGCCAAGAAGACGGAGGGGATGCTGGTCCTCACTCCGCAAGGTGACCCGGAGAAACACAACCTCCGCGGGATGTACATCTGTGTGGCGAACAACGAGGCGGGCAACGTAACCATGACAATAAACGTCACGTGGCCGCAGAACGCCGTGACGTACCGTACGGTGACGTACAAGACTGTAGTCGGCGAGGGAAGCGCCACCACAACCACCACTGTCCTGCCACCAGCCAACGACGCCCCCCGACCGGCCGAGACGGTGGCACCGGCCCCCGAGCAGGGCACGCCTGCCCCCGAGGATAAAGCAAATCCCCCAGGACGCTCCTCGGGAACGGTAGAAAACCCCAACCCGAGCACAAGCCGGGAGGGGCGGACTAAAAATAATCCTAACGATGTGAACACCAACTACACTGCACTAAATATGTTAGACTTAAACCTGAATAAGAACGGTCAACGACTGTTCAATCTTACCGAATTAATAGGTGCTGTGATCGGCACGTTTGTGTGCACGCTGCTTTTGTGCTTAATTTTTATGCCAATTTATTATAAAAGACGGTGGAAGAGCCGCAGACATCACGCTAATAACGGACTGGAGAAACCTCCTCCAGAGACAATGTATCTCAATGGTTCACACAATGTCCCGGACTATATGGATATCCCTACCCCAACCAAAAGATGAGATCATGGTAGGTTATACTCCTATAGTAAAACGTCATCATTGTCTTACACACAGACTGTTGTCTTCAGTTCATCCAATATTGTGGCTGTACGCTAGTCATTGTCTTTGTTTATTACTTCCTATTTAATAAATTTGATATGATAATTTACTCTGGTGCGTGTCTGTTCCGTTTGTGATATTCCCACCTCTCGGTCGGGTCCGCTTGTGTACGCCAGATTATAGGGCTGGGAATTGACAACATGCAGTAGTCTTGGCAACATTTGTGTGGTACATCTATTGATGCGAGGTTATGATTAATGACTCGGACATGGGTGAAGAATCTCCCGATACTTGACCCCGCCCGGACTGACACATGACGATTGACGACTGCTGCCCCCAGGACCCGGTCTCCGCCGGCGGGTGGTTATCATAACTAACTCGCGTCCAAATAATCAAATTCCCATTCGAATAAATCTGATAAATAGCTGTATCAGCTGCAACCCATTTTCCACTCGTCGAACCCGCGCCGGCCACGAGGGACCGGCAGTTTGCATACAAATTCGATTTGCATACGCGAGTTAACATAAATATTCGTAGCGGGTGTCCATGTTTTCTGGCCGACTATTTAAGGTAATAGAAATGACACCTGCGGGTAAACATTGTGGTTTATGAATTGTTGATTACGTCACACCCGTCATAAATAACGCAACTCCAAATACTCATACGTACATACCAACACAATACTTATCACCTGTTGTATAAACAAAAGTTTACCTACATAAGCTAGGCATTTCACTCGGTAAGTGGCCGTATTGTTTGGAACTAAAGCCCAGCAGTCGGCCGTATTGAATTAGTTACGGTTTATTGCAGGATAAGTCAACTTTTTTATCAGTTATAGATTACTGGTGATAATATTAATGTTTATTAGCTAGACATGTCAAATCTAATCAAGAAAGTTATTAAGCAGATTTTTTCAAGATTCTCCCTCCTGCTACGTTCCGTACAAACAAACTTTGACAATCTAAGAATAACACATGTAACATGAACATTCTTCAAGTGGAATTGCTCTGGCCAACGCAATTGGTTTTGTCAAAACTACTTAAGATTGACGCCAGATTTGAAGCCGACTTAAGTTGAGCAAAGCAATTCAATTTGAGACAACCGCAATCAAAACAAGATGCCGGATTATAAACTTGAAGTGAGTTTTACCAATATTTGAGTCCAGTTATATGAGCCGGAAAAGTCCACATCATTATCATGCCCCTGACGGTGTTCCAGATTGGAGAAGTGTTTGGCTTACGGACTTACAACTGTTTACGGGGAGGATCTAGTCGGATTTAGTGTCTGATAATCCCGAGGCTAGGCGGATTATTCTGACCTGGCGAGGGACATGTGAAGTGGCTGCAGCACGGACAGCCGCATATGCGAATCCACAGATCATCTCTGTCAGAAGCTGCTGAAGCTACTGATGCTCGCGGTGGTTGGAGTGACACCTTCCTAAAATATCATGCTTATTGCGGGTATTCTGACGGGTCCGATGACTCCTATCTCTGACACCCGCGTCTGCAGAGGCCAACCGGGCACGGGTGGAGTGGCAGACGGAATCCTTCCCCTCCGGCCTTTCATCGCCCGTGTATTATCCTCATAATCAATGTTAATTACACTGTTTTCTTTCCTGAAGGCAACATAATACGCGTAATAGCTGTGGCATGAAAATATCACTGACACTTGTTTTCTTTTCTGCTACTTTCTCTTTGTGAGATTTGTCAAACCGCAACAAGGCAAACTGCACATGTGGTTTCAGAATACCACGGGCGTAATCTGATAATGGTTGTATTTCTTAAATCCCTATTGTGTGCGATATCCCCGAGCTGAATGCTTCGCGGTGTCATAGGTATGATGGCTAGAAAAATATTTGTCTACACTAACGATGTGTAACTAGTGTTTATTTTTAAATAGGTATCATCGTGCCACCCTCCATTGCTAGATTTCTCTGTCCGCAGGCGTGATAAATTTTCAATTAGTTTGTGGCCGGAGTCAGTGTGCCATCGACTACAAGTCGCTTTGTTTAAAGCGAGCTTCATAATGTTGCGTGCGGGATTCGATCGCAGAAGGCCCGGGTACTTTCCCTGGGAAAACAAATGCTTTGTGTCCCATGATTGGTGCTAAATAAAACGTGTAGTTCGCTGGCGCTAAGAAACGCCCGGGCATTGAGAGAAATCCATTGGAGCAGTGACAGATTTCGTGAGCGTTTTAAAGAAGGCGGATTGTCTGTAATGTTGGTTGTAAATTGTCGCTCAGCGCTCGGGCTTCGCCTCTATTCACCAGCGTGTAACTCGGCCACGGCGTCGCGTGTTTACCCACAATTTAGACGTCAGCCGAGCATTATTGCGGCAAAATATACGGCGATTTGAAACGCATTTGTTGATCGGAGAGCTGCAATTTTGTGCCGAGCGCAGAGACTGTATTATGTCAATAATCAGTAGATGTGATAATTATGCTGTGGCTGTCAGTAAACTAGGGAATACGTTTCTGCACGACTTAATTAAACTGCGATTTTTTGCAATTTATTGTGGATGTCTGCGACCCCGCCTGACCCACCTGTGTGTGCGGCTATAAACAATAACGGCAAGCTAATATATTCAGGCAAACATGGCGCTAAGTGCTACAAAATTCATAACGTATGCATTATTCAGTCAGCAGGGGGGTGGAATTGTTTCAACGATTTATTGAATTGTTAATTGGGGCGCTTGACCCGCTTGACTGCTCGTCAACTTCTGTGAGTGGACTTCAATTTTCATAAGTCTATACTGAGAAATGCCAAAAGACGGAGCCTTAACCTCCGAGTTACCCCTGCCTATTACCGGTAACCCGAATGTGATAGATGTAGAACTCATAATGCCGGTGTATGCGCCTGAGGTAAAACTCGGCTAGTAATATTATGCAGAATAGCGCAGCGAGTTCAAAACCTGTGGATCGATAAATTCACTAAATCTCGCCGGCGGCGACCAGTGTGTCTAATCCTCGGCTTAGTCGCCGTATTATCTGTGTGTTTGTCGGGGTGTTACCGGGGGAATGGGAGAGGGGGGGGGGTCTAGCTCAGGTGCGTCACTGGTATTCTACTCAGCCATTACCTGTCGATTGCTGACACTCGCCCGCTCATATGTTATTGTTGTGTGTCTGTCTCGCGTTATGACCCGCCGTGATTGATGAGCTGACGGTAGAAGGTGAGCTGAATTCCACCGTGATAACCAGACTAAAATATCACCGACAGTGTGTATGCATTATCGTAGCCTGCATCAAGGCAGGTGTAATGGTTATTACGCTGGGTTGCTAAGGGTTCTCGATGCGCGGGCGGCTGAGGTTGGGTTAAGATTTACCTGGCACAGCCTCCCGCTTGATGCAGCCAGGTGAAGCGATCCCTCGCATCCTCCACGAGCCGGAGATGCCTCTGGGTATGAGCTCACGGGGGCTTACCTAAATCTTAGTGTTAGCGTAGGAGTTAAACAGCTCCAGCAAAACAGTTATTTTACATCCATCACCTACGACTGATGTCTCGCGCAGCGTCCTGACGTTACGTTCTCGCTCGATGACTGCTATCACCCCTTGCTCTTTCAGGAAGCGATGTCATGATTGAGGGATGATGTCATCGATTTTTTACGTGTTCAAAGTTTCTTTTAGAAGGTTATGAACATCCTCCTTTTTTTCTACAAGAGTCACAGACGGCCTGCCAGTTTGACATGCGCTGGGTACGTTGCTGCTAGATCAATTTAGAGTGCTCGGGTGGCAATTTGCTCAGCTTTTTATCCACCTTTAGTTTTCAACTGCGTGCACAAATAACTAACCAGAAAATCTTGTATGACGTGAGCTGGTGTTCTAACGTGGTAAAACTACACCGAAATGGTTTAGTGTGCATGATGCGTCCAACTTTCCGAGGATAAACGCCGGGGTGTAAACGCTTGTCGTGCCGAACATATCCTTTGTGTTTGATTCACTGTGATTTGAGGTAGGCTCTAGTCGGGTAAAAAGCGTGCTGAATACCTTTAACACAGCATCAGTCCTATTACAGCTGCTGTGTCAATAATCCGCATCTGTGTCTATGAAAACTCACCTCCTGCCCCTGTCAGCTTCGCACTATGCCCCTGTATTACCTGGCAGCCTTTGGAAATCTTACTTCAGAAGCCGCCATTCAGAAACGCCCGGGCTGCCCTTGATAAAAGCAAAATATTTCGCCAAAACATATCATTCAAAAGCTTATTACTAGTCGGGGGCTTTGCAAACGGCACACATGTACAGCCTGAAGTTTTCAAACATCCCATTCGCCTAAAGATTCCCGTGGAGCGTAAAATTGACAGGTAAAGCTTTTGTGTTGGGATGAAATGGAACATTGGACGCCAAATATCCCCCGAGTGGCGGCTGAAAACATACCCCATGCGGCCTCGTTCAATATTACCCACGCGAAAATGAGAGTGTGGATCAGAAATGATTGGGGCAAGGTGAGAAACGACGAGTCCGCTATGACACTTCGGCAAGGGGTCGCACAATAGGTAAAAGGGGAACATTTACGCCGGGGGAGGTGCATTCAGTTGGCCACTCCATTAAGCAATCGCAGCTATTTGTAAAGGTTTTCGGCAACCGCTGTTGATTTAAAGTGACCGATGTCAAAGGCGGTTAATGTGCATGGCGGCGAGGCGGGAGAGAAAAAAACTGACATTTAGATTTACCTGCTTATTAGTGTTATAATGTGACGCGACACGGTCCCGCCACACTGTCACAAACACAGTCGTCTATCTCACCCGTGGCAGACGACATTTAGACGGGGGCTGGGACGGGCGGGAAAAGTCAGGGATTATCATTACTAATCACCTCACCTGTATCACCGGTACTTTGTATAACTCCTCAGCTCGCGCCCGCTTTCTAGTGTTGCGATTTGACGAGCCGGTTTTACCGAGTGGTGTGTGATGCTGAGAGCCCTCGTGGAGAGCACTCCGGCTATCATTTCCCAGATAGCGGCGTGAGATGAGAGAAACAAACACCCGGCTATAGGTGGGCGCTGATGGAACCGCGAAATTCTTCCTCTGTGCAGCCGCCAAAATTAACGCCCTCCCGACCTCGCCGCCTTTGAGCGATCGTCTGCATCCATCCTAGAATTATCACTCTGGTTAAATTACATCGTTGACGACAGAGCACACACGCTGCCGGGGTCCGATTCCAGACAACCCAAATTCACCACACCTCAAACCCATGCAACTTAACGTGGATAGACAGTATTTAGGTGAAGTACTCGTCAGGCGTCGGTCCGGGCTGCAGTGAATACCGAGAGAGATTACACGTTGTCACCTGAGCTTCTGAACAAACGGATGTTATCTGTTATGTTGATCCTTTTATAAATGTGGCTATCTGGTGAAGATACTTCGCTTCCTTTTTACGTCCGTTTGGGGCACAATTAGGGGTCAACAGATGAATCTTCGAGTGGCTGACAAGATGGACCTCGTCTGGCTTTGTTTGAAGGTTGCCCTGCCCGGAGAGTAAACTAAAACATTGCCCACTCGACAGTATTTACTAAATTTGTTTAATTACCGGCAAACTGCCGCGGTAGATGACCCGTTCTCTCAACCTCTAAATTACAGTTTGACGGATGAAAATGTCAGGGTGCGATATGCTGGCCCCGCGGTGCCAAACGCCATGTCAAATATTTGGGAAACACGGGTCGGTCGATGTGGTTGTCAACTCGGTTATGTGCAGCAATTTACTAAGACCAGGCTGCAATAACTCGGGAGGTAGTTGACACGGGGTGAGGTGTGTGACAGGCCGGGGTGCCGGGATTAGACTGATCTGCATAGGGGAGATGCGGGAGAGGAGGAGGGCGGTGCCAGATACTCCATACATCACAGTCGCCTATAACCGACATCATGTGAAAAATAGCCTGATATATATAATTCACTGATATCAGGACACCACGCATCGCCATCAGAGAAAAACCTTGTATACTAAAATACCGAGAATAACGAGCTACATTTGTCTGCATCACGTCAGAGGTATAAGTAAACTACTGTCCCTTGTTCGTCTGTTTTTGAACCCAGCTGATGATTTATTGTTTATTGTGGAGGAAACAACTTTACATTCCAAACGAAACACGTCAACACGATCATCCGGACATAGCCACATCTAAGCAGTCACATCACATGAGAATGAAACCTCCTGCTTCACTTGCACCAGATCATACTTAACATGAGCGCACGGGAAGGATGTAACAGTCTCTAAATCTTTCACAAAGACAAGGATATATAATATATATGTCACACGGCGGATATATGAAGTAGGCTGTGGTCCAGTTTAGCCAGACGTGTAAAGGCTTTACGTTTCCTGATAATGTCACATTAAAAGGGAACTAGTTCTTTCTTAGCGCCCCTGAAATAGAATCATCGATCG
This sequence comes from Armandia brevis, assembly GCA_035585475.1. Lineage (NCBI taxonomy): Eukaryota > Metazoa > Annelida > Polychaeta > Opheliidae > Armandia > Armandia brevis. Next base: position 34,591 of record JAXGGS010234407.1, on the reverse strand, counting down.
GCGAGGGGTTGGAACTGCTTGGGGATTTGTTGACATTACTAAAGGATAGAGAGCCAGGATCGGTAATAACCATTGATTTGTAAACACTGTATACATAGAGATGGGTGCCAACCCTGGTCCCTGCCCACCATTGTCTGCACCAACCCAGCTCTTTATATCTATTTCAAATGTCACCAGGCAGGAAGTACAAGAGTGCGTTTATACTTAAAAGTTAGGATTTCAACTGGGCCTCATAAATCGGGGGAACATGCACGAAAAATTGGCAAGCGCACAACTCCATTAAGCAACAATTTAATGTGTTTTGTTTCGACGACTAAACACGATTATTTTCAATTAATTCCTCCCTTTCATTGGACAATGCCAATGGCAAATTGCACTGTCGATATGATTCCCTGTCGTGTTTGGTCTAGTGATCTCGGCGATCGGGGGAGTAAATAGACTTTAAGAGTGTCAATACCACTGAGGTTTGATCAAGATCTAATTGGAACTCCATTGATTCCCCGCGCTAGTGTTTATACACACACGGCCGGACGGTATGAAGAGAACATCTACAGGGCTGCGGTCTTCTCTGCCTCCCCCGGGGGAACAGCCTCGAGTGGACTGGAGAGGCCGGGGGACGGGGGCTAAACCGCGGGATGCTGGACAATTAGTGGCGCCAGCTTTAGTTAAGCACCTCGAGAGCCCTTGCCCACCTTTCCCCTGTGGTTGCCCTCTGCGAGTGGGTTGTGGAGAGGGATTAAGAGCGGTTAACCAGCGGGACATCTTACCTGCCGGTATTCTACCTGTCACCAGGGACAGCTTATACAGATTACTCGCCTCCGTGATTACAAATCGCCTGCCTAATTCTGGTTAATAGTTCTCCATTGATGCCAGCGACAGGTATGCATTACCGCCGGGCCAGTCTCACATTAAACAATCACCGCTAATCAACGCAAATAAATGAGCGGTCTCTTGTTCCGATGCCAGCCCGGTACTTGCTCCCCCGACCCCTTGTACATTAACAATGGAAGATGCTCGTCTATCTCGTGTATTCGTTAAGCAGGTGACCCCTGCGTGATCCAAGCGTTATCGTGTCTGTAAGCGGTAACCATGCAGGTAATGTATCTCCTCTTTCATCATGCAGCTGACCAACTAATGACACTAAACAAACCATCGTGAGTAATACGTGGCTCCTCTCAACGATCGCAGATAATTAAATGCGCCATTGTACCCCTCTCATTAGACTGTTTTACTTGGATTTACTCTTACCGCTGATTGTGTGCGCCATCAAAGCGGGGCTACGAGACAGGAAAGGTATCGACTTGTCGACTCAAAGGGCTCGGGAAGGCTCGATGTAAGACCTTTGAAGTCCCGGAAATGAACTTTGGGGGTAACGGTAATAAAGTTGGTGATATCGAGGTATCACCTGTGATCCTCGCTGTGTGAATCAGTATCCGCCACATGAATGCTAATTCTCTTTGTAAATGAGAAGTGGTGGTCGCTGGAAAATGAGTTCCCCGTGGAAATTATTTGTTTTAGCAAGCGACTTGAAAGGGCATGCCTTATTTAATTGCGCTTTGAGCTGTTCATTGAAAACGCTCCGAGCACTGGGCTGCCGCACTTTTTAGCGTGTTTCGATTATTTCCATGGCAGAGTGGGCGCGATCGTGTGCTGTCGTCATCGGGAACTATATAATTGGTTCTGAGGGCAGATCTAATGAAATGGTAGGTATGCATGAACGGCAATTTGCTTTAACTGCCAGTGCATCTGCCTTGATTTTGTGGTGGTTTTATCGCTGTGCTAATGTTTGACGCGGGATATATAGCTTTTTTATTCGCAAGTTTACTAGGGGAGTCCAAATTTGATTGACTTCCATGTGAAAGTAAACAACCGCACTCCCAGTTTAAACTTTGCTGTTTAGAGTCATGTTTGCCAGGCGTTTTAGATCATATTCATGTAATGAATTATTGTAATTTCTCCTTTAGAAACCGCCCAGAGGGTCGGTATTTGACGTCAATGATATCCAGGCTACACGCTGGAGGTGGCACGAAACTTTATAAAACTTAATACGTGCATATAGAGTTAGGATTACTCCCTCTCGATACCAAACATTGATATATAAACCCACAATTTGTCTAGACATTAACACATTTATGCGCTTGAGATATGACAAATCCAGTTCACACTTACTCTAGTGTTAATGTATATACTCACGTATGATAACTATGAATACAATGATTTATGGAACGATTAAGCACCAGATATGTCACATAAATTGATTAGAGTCGCAGTCTGCCCCACGCATAGGAATTCCTTTTACGTCATCGCCGAATAATACACAATGTTTAATCTCATATAACCCGTGAGTACATATACATGTGTACACAGATAATTGGGACATTCTCTAACTTTTCGTCATGCATTGCATTAATAGATAGATTCCCAGCTGGCAATGCGTAGCAGCTGGATAGACACGCGACATCCTAATAATTGATACACGTGAATGTCTTGTTACAGATCGATACGTCACTCTCATCGCGCGTAGCCTTTATCTGTAAGTCGGCTCGAGAGTAAATGTCGTTGTCGTATATATCCATCACTTCCACTTGCCGCATCCATTCATTGCGTTCAATCTGGCGAGAAACTAAAAATACAGGCCCATACAAACGAGTTGGCAGGCTGAGAAATTGGCTTTGCTTATTTGTTTAGGTGTTGTTGTGAAACCCAAATCTCGCCTGCGGGCTTCTATATACCTGACTATTAACCCCAATCGAACAGACTATAATGCACACGCAACGCTCATGATCCAGTCAACTCCTTTTGTTTAGAAGTTAGCTCGAAGCTTTGCCGCCATTGAAGTTAATGAAGTGCTCCTCAGGTAGGAGAGCATGAGTACCTTAGTCCGGCTTTTACAAACTGATCCCTGTCTACAGGGGAAACGATAAACAATACACGTCATAGTGTGGACAGTAGCGATTAAGTCACTCTAGCTTTGATGTTTCTATATTTCCTTAATGGTTTGTAATTTTGTTTTGATTACAAATGTCTAGGTGTTTATCTTCAGCTGCTTAAGTCCTATTTGCGTTCATTATCCCTAATGGACTCTGGATTTATTTTACAATTGAATAAGCGAATACCTCTTACTTAGCCTCAGTCATATAATCTAATAGACCCTCTGGACATTGGCGGTAGTTTGTGTTTAAAGTTTACAATATACCTGCACCATAGAGATTGGATTCTCGGGGTAATTTGGCACCGAGCCGGCGTCAATATCTCTAGTCTGTCTCGTCTTGAATGCTTCCAAGACAGTGGCTCAATTTGGCCGAGGAGAATGTATATCCACAAACAAAGGGGGAGCATGGCATTCAGTAATCTTCAAGGGAAGCAACAAAAGGCCATCGTGTGCACCGGACGGTTTTTCTTCTTTCCAGAAAATCAGTCAACTCAGGACGTCAGATATAAATAAGCTTTCACATTTTACACAGAGGGTAATTTGTGCTCCCCGTCCACCGGGTATAAAAATAACACAAATCACAGCGCCGTGAATGCAAACTCATGTTTACCCTTTCATACGAGTCGCGATCATTAGTGGCTGGTGAGGGGCAGCAGTCTTTAATTTACAATTTCCATACACAAACTACATTACTTGCCCATTTCCGAGCGGGCCGTGACGAATTTATGGGAGAGGGGCGAACGATGGGGCGGCGAGGGTGGGCGAGTGTAGGGCTATCTTTGATCTGCGATTGTCTCGGCAGCCAGGCTGTTATTACCTGCTGGTGGAAACCATTAGAGTAATTGCTACATGCATGCCTTCGTGCATGCTCCCCGCTGATGTCTCGCAGGCTCTGACCGTGAACTCGCCGCGTGAGCTATGTGCGACGCCTGCATTCCACCTAGCCGCGAGTCTGCCGAGTCTCCTACCCACAGGAGCCAGACACTCTAGCAGCATGTAGCGTTACACCATCGCGGCCATGCCAACCCTCACGTTAATTCCTGCACGGAGCGGATCGATTAAAGAGTGTATAATTTCCTGTTAGTCTGCCGCTGCTGACCACTGATCCACTCGTCTCCGCTAACACACACCTGAGCGAGACACACACAAATCCAGCATTGCGTTTCACCGATGTAATCGTACGGTTTTATCCGCAGTATGAATTTGAGGCTTCGTGTATCTGTGGATGAGGATGCGATATCCAGGTCAGCTGCCGCATCAGGAGGCCGAGTGTTCGGTCTCATGGCGGAGAAGATGCTGGGCAAACCGAGGCTCCAGTTTCCTTAGGGATGATCAATTTATTCACCAGCTTTGGGCTATATATGCCTAAATAGAATAGATTCGTATTTTCCATTTCCGAACCCACCTGGTATCGGGGACCTTATCCCTTCTTCATTCAAATAGTCATCGTTTTTCATTTTTGGTCGTAACTTTGTCTCTTCGGGTCGCTTACAACATGTATCATCCCTAGAAAAGTATGTAAAAAGGTTTGCGTGTCTTCACCATCAACACAGGTCATATCGGGCGCAATTTCCTACGCGATACTTATTTTTGTCGAGAAAAGTTTAGTTTTGTGCCTGATTGGGCAATTTGTTCTGCGCCATTTCATCAGCAAATGGGCCGCTGCCATTAAATATTGAGATGTATGCTTCAGAAAACGCAATCGCCTGAATGCATGCAAATGTCTCTTCCGCCGTCGTTTGGGTTACTACAAGAGACCCCATTTGGCTCATTACAAAACATGTACATCTGTGAGTATCGGGCTGCTCGGTTTGCCGACTTATTGCCGGCGACGATCGTGAATGTCGCTTATTACTCTTCATAAACATCGAGTAATTGGCTTTCGTTGTCAGCCGGCAATTCTTGCCGATGGAATAATGAAGGGAAGAGAAACAACAGAGAGGAGAGTAATTGTGTCGTGTAAGAGGGGTATTCCTTTAGGAGAACACGTCTGCGCAATATAGGTCATCCGCCTCTAGGGTCACGTGGACCACGAGATAATGCAATACGCATCGGAAATACGCAATCATCTGTGCTATGAGCACGTATACCGCTCCTGCCGATCGTAATTAGCGATATTTATCTCGCATCAATGCGAGATTATGAATAAACTCTATGATAAGTGGGCATCGTTCTTGTATCAAGTACATCGCTTGTCTAGTACCTGTCAGAAAATCTAATAAAACGCCCGTGAACACGCTCTAACAAAGGCCCCCCGAGAGCCGGTGCTGATCACACTAACCAGATGAGAATCCTCATCCATAATATCTACAATAGATCTTCATAAATTCCCAGGTACGGCAGCGACGGGGGAAGCAATTAGATCCGGGCTAATATAAAATTGATTCGCCGAGCGCCATCGCTCGTGAAAATGTTGGACGTAATCAAGACGTGCATACGTTACTGACACTTCTTGTTTGTAAATCCTCTAGATTTCAATGTCAGGTTTTATGTTGTGCCACCTCAGGAGTTTAGAAGGGTGGTCGGCTGCCTTGTACGGCTCCACCGTCGAGCCCTCAGTCAGCACTCAGGCAGCTCGCTGACGGTCTGTCTCTGTCTAACGTCGGCACCACTCTAAGGTTGATCAGATAAGTCACTCGTAGTATAAATAAATAGGTGAAAAAACATGATCGGGAGCAGTCGATAGTGATTGACGCTCTTCACCCACTCTTGGTTTAAGTGTTTAGAATTTGTATGTTTGTCTCAGTTACATATTTTCATGCGGTTTGAGTAGGATACATCAACCACGCCGTATTTATGTTATTATAAAGTGGCTCGTGTTTTTGCGCGGCGCCGGCGATGTCGGCGGTGTTAGTGAACGCCATAACTATCAGCTTCAGCAACTGATGCTGATGATGATGTATCCGAGATGAAGGTGAGCGTGCAGCCAGTGTAACTGTGTGCGGTACCCGATACCTGTTCTTACCGCTGCTCTTTTCATCCACTTGGCAGGAATGCTGCGCTCGTGCCTATCTACCACTATGTTTGTGCCTACCTGTCCCCCCGCATACCTCCCCCCACTCGGACCCACCGGTAACAAAGCACCACCCCTAGCTAAGTTTCCAGTGGTTGCTTAGTTACTGCCTCCAGGGTGTGAAGGAGATGATGGTGGTGGCTAGGGGGAGTGCTTACCTTGAGTTGTCCAGGTGATTTCGCCAGGTGATCCAGGTGCATCCATCAGCACGGGTCACCAGGCATCAACACCCCAGCTGCCAGAAAAAACTCGCCCCCGCCAGAGTGTGCTTTACTTATCGCTGTGGTGAGTGAGATGAAGGGGGCCAGACTTCCCCGGTATGCCCCCCGGCGATCTGCGGTGGGAGACACCGGCGAGGAAGTTATGTGGTAAATGTGGCGGGAAATGGTTATGAGTTTTGATGGCCCGACACGGGGATGGAATGAGAACATGCGGGGTCAGATTGCCCGTTGAAAGGCTCAATCCTCGCCGGTGGAGAGCTAACGAATGTTGGCAATGTGAGATATTGCCACCGGAGCGTGGTGGATTGGCTACACGGGCCGGCTACCGCAGCCTTTCGTCACTGTATAAATCAGTATTGTTTTTCTGGCCTTGTTGCGAGCAAACATCACGAGCTAGCCAGCATTTAAAACAGACAGCCGGCGATAAAGTCTATCACGCGTCAAGTTTGGCAAACTCTACATATTGCCCAGCCTTATCAGCTAATACAGGCGGCAGGTATTTGATGAGCTGATCAGTGGCTGATCGAGTTGCTCTTTTCTAAATGGCTTCCTCTCATCTTAAGCCTCGCGGTTGTTGCTACCCACGGATGTTGAGCCCGTCTGGTAGCCGCCTCGAGTGAGAAGACTTCAGAGGAGCCCCCTCCAGAAACGATGCTAGATTCGACACATTCTCTGACGTCCATTTTTATTTGGCCAGCTAGCACCGCCCTGCTTTCCCTCGGTAGACACCCCTCACGTGGATGAAATCTCATTACACGTATTTATGAGCTCTATTGAAACGACTCGTTATCGGTATTCATTTATGCGTGGAATGTTTCCATTCGTAATGTTGGGCGGCACGAAGACCAAACCATTTAGTAGATTGCCGATGGTAAGTCGAGACTCATCACTCGTCATATGCTGTTTTGGACTGCTAGTTTTCGAGTCTGCGTATTCTCAGGTTGACACGAGCACACGAATACCGGGGCTAAGACTCATCGCTGAAATGAAACACGTCGTTTGAAGTTCGCCCGCATCAAACGAGCGTGTTTTTCACACGTTACATCACATTATAGCACGACATACCGACAAAAACGTTACTGACCTCGGGGGAGTGCTACATTCGATTGTAAACCCTGGCTTGACAAATCTACTTAGAAAAAGCCACCGCCCGGCGACGTGCCTGAGGAAATTGCACAAATAAGTTTACATGTATAACAGCTGGAACCGAGAGCACAATAAAAGGTACGATATTAGGCGACATAATTGATATTTTGACTGGCAGGCGTGTATTTTATCGTTCAGGTCTCCCTACAAGGCCTCGCCGCCCCCGACTCCGCCGGCCCCAGTGCTCATTGTGTTGCTTGCAGCCGAGCAGCATCAAGTGGCCGAGTGCCAAGCATATATCCGATCATTACATTTTGATGGATCCCGGGTCGAGGCCTAGCTATTCAAGTTACGGCAGATGTTATTTTATTATAATAACCTATGGGTAGGGGAAAAATAGCGCGTCTATAATAGCCTGGCGAGCGGCACGCTTGACTAGCAGAGAGTGTTGGCGAAACCGTACACCGTGCTAATTGCTCGGCAGTTGCGGGGGATGTTGCTGGGTCCTGCCCCTCTTAAGCCTCGATGCGTCGGGTTCACCAGGTAATTTATCGATAGCCGCGTGCAGCTGTTTTACACATTATAACATTTATCAGTCGCGTCAGGCTGATGTATTTGGTTGATGCACAGATAAAAGAGGAGTAGTAGATTGGCGAGGTGGACCCCATCAGACAAGCCGTATCTGTATCAGAGGTTATCGACGAGACCTTGTGATTATAACGTCTCCTATCTAAGCCCGTATATTGCTTATATGTCACGCAGCCTCCCGTGGCCTATAAATATTAGATATTTATGTTAATTTACCCCCATCGGTGGATCGAGTGTCTCCTTTGAATGTGAGCACCCCGTAGTGCGTTGTCTAGCCTCTGTGAACACCGTCCTCCTCCTCTTCTACCGGCCTCTCAATCCCGGTCTCCTGTAACCCTGACACCTTCACTCCTCCATCGATCACAGATTGTCCACAGTTGATAAATGGAATTGGCCTTTCATCAGTGGGCGAGGCTATTGCATTAAAAGGCG
>JAXGGS010234407.1:13673-26219 GCA_035585475.1 Armandia brevis | reverse complement strand
GGCGAGGATTTGTGGGTAAATATGGTGTGAGGGACTGATGAGCACCTTCGTCTCGAGCTCAGTACCCGACCCGACCCCACAACCGATCCAATACTCGAGCCCGGGCTCGCTCCATTACGGCAACAAATTGAATTCCTCCTGGCCGAAATGAAAAGCTTGGATAATATCGGGTAATGTTGGGCCCAGCTGGATGAGGCGGGCGTTCAATATAAAAACACCATAAATATGGCGCCCACTGGGCTTTGGGCGGACGGGCAGTTGAATTGTCCTCCCAGGTCAAAAGACCTAATTTCAGACGAGGTTCATCGGCATTCAGCGGCGAGGCTGTATCAAGCTGCATCTGCCCGCAGGCACTTCTTAGCTGATTAGGCTGTGTGTCTTTATTTATCGGCATGACGAGCGAGCTAACGAGCTAAATGTTGACATAGCCAGCAGACAGGCTGAGGGTTACTTGTTTAAACTTTGTAAAAATCATCATTCGCTCACAGCCATTTCTGGCTGAATCTTTCTATTGATTGCTTTTGTTCATTGTCCTGTTCGCGGTCCTGCTGGAACCCTATAGGACATAAGCGATCTCCATAACATGCAAACAGTCTGAGATAATGTGAGAGTAATAGTCCTTAGTGACCGAGGCCGAGCATAGCTCACACACATCTCCCTGTCCTGGCCCGCTGTCCCGGGGCGATATTCATACAAACCTACATGTAAATCAACGTCGCCTGCCTCCAGCCTGCATTAGGAAAAACAGTATTGAACGCTCGTGATCGTAGCGCAGTCTCTCTATCAGCCGGTGCTCTTGCTGAGCTGCTGGAAGTAAGCCCACCAGCCAGGCACCGAGCACAGGAGATGGCCCCGGCTTTCCCGCTGCTCGGGTGGGGGAGAGAGGAAGATCATTTGAGCATGCAACTTGGCTTCTTGTTTTTTTAAGTCGACGCTCCCGGATCCCGGCGGGTTTCCTACATTGAATTTACCCGGCAAACTCGTTGTGTTGCTCTGGGAATTGAAACGCCCGTTTCGGCAGGCGCTCGAGGCAATGAGGCGGGCTGGTGAATACTTACGCCGAGTATCTTCGCCGAGCTTGAGCCCGCCATATTTGATCCAAGCTCCCCTCGGTTGCCATAGCACCTCTCCCGAGTACCCCGGCTCAGCCAAGCCGAGTACGCGCAGATAATAAATCTCAAGATGACCATTCGTAATTGATAATCACGGTGGCGAGCGTGTAAGGTCAATACTTGGCGCCATTAATGCAGAAGCAATAAAGCACGTGTGGCCTGGCGTACGGGGGCTACAGAGAGCAATCGTCCGTGGAGGCTGAATGCGGCGAGCGATCAGGCGTGAAGGATGGCCTTTTCTGTGTGCGCAGCCACCACTGTTGCTCGAGTGATGGACCTGCAAGCGGCCATCGTTAGCAGCCCATTGCTCCCGGGCATGAAAGAGCGGAACATTCCGGAAACCTCTCCCACGCTGATCCGTCTCTCTCGCGCCATACACTCTCCCTGTCACGTGCGGACATAATCCCGCCCCAGGAACATTTCTTGTGCGGCGACCACGCCGGATTGATCGTGCATTAATGCGCATTCTAAGCTCTGGTCATCACCGGATTGAATTTCATGAGTCAATATAAAGTCGATAGGGCATCGATATAGTCGGGTAAACAGGAATGACAATTACTTTAGTTCACCCTCGGTGTCTCATATTTGAGATGGTTGGCGCGGTTCCACACCCATCTATCAGATAAAAATCTATATTAAAAGTCATCCGCCTGTTAATTTGCTTCGGGTGGCTGATTCGGGTCATGTAAACTATGCAGCTCGGTGCGAGACCACTAATGCCAGGAAATCCGTGTTTTAGGAGCTCTCAAACCCGGCAGTAAAACAGCAATTCCCCCCTGACCACCTCGTCTGTGCTTACAGCCTTCAAGGCTTCAAATCTGCCGACTCGAGCGTCTCCTCGAGACCTTGGTTCCCATTGACTGCCAGCCTCAGACTGGAGAACGGTGACCGGTATGGCCTCAGGGGGCAGTCTGCTAAAGCCGGGCTGTCCAATAATGTCAAGAACAGCATGGCTTTGTGGACAGAATGCCGATATCTGCTGGCTTGCAGACAGCTACTCAAAGCCTGGCTCGCTTCATATCGCGTGAAGATTTGACGTTAGTTAGTTGTGAGACGAGACGATAAATATTTAACTAGATGAGTGTTTTATAGCACGGTCAGGGTACACTGATCTCGTTCTCCTCTCATCCCAGTGACTTTTTATCAGCCGCCATCCGCCATGTCTGCCGTATCATTAGTCTGCCGAGTTTATGCTGAGCCATAGCATCCTGCCTCTTACTGGGATTTGTGGCACCGTAGATCTATCCCTATAGAGAAATTACTGTCTTCACCTAAGGCACAATGCAGAATACATCGTCCGCGCCTACCACAGTGTTTTTGGCAGCACCGAATCCATCCCAGAAGATAGACTCGCTGCTATTTGTATGATTACCTTAAAAATACGCGCCGAAGAAAGAAGAAACCCCCTCGCTGAAAGCTAAGACGGGCGCCTCGCTGATCCTTATAATGTAAGCTCTAATCCTATTGAGGGAAGTGAGAAGCTTGTCTGTAAACTTGTCCGCAGTATAATGCTGTCTTTGTGGCCAGTGGCTGGGCTAGTATATTGTACTGGCTGGGATGCTTGTTTGGTTGAGGAGGCTGGGTAAACCGGTACTGGAGGGTTTAAAAACAAACGCAGCAGCGCGAGGCGTTGTTTCTTTGTTCACTGTCGGACTAATCGTGATAAGAGCAGGCGGCATTGGAGGAAGTCGCCGAGGCTGAGCCCCCGACTGACTTCTAAACTGGGCCCAATATGCGCTACAATCCCCTGGTTGATCTCACAGAAGTCTGCAGGGACTCGCCTTGAAGGATCCCTCGCAGTTTGATCCAATCTAGGTTTAGCAATCGCCTTTCTCTGCCTACAGCCGCTTCTCTCGTCGCTGCAACCCCCTCTATGGGATTTTTCAGTCCTAAATCAGTCAGTAATGGAATCTATGGCATTCTTGGCTGATCTGAACATTGGTGAGTGCGTTGTTTGGCTCTCCCTGCATAAAACATGGGGGAAAGAAACCCAATCTAAAGATTATAGCTGAGAATCGATAGCCCTTTCCTACAACCCTGCGCTTGTGTGGCTTTGTATTAATTTATGTGATTGGAGCTCCTCACTGAATAGCTGCCCTGAAGTCTTTATTGAAATGCTGGTTTGGCCAAGGGATTGCCAAGCTGGGGTTTTGTACCAATTTGGCCCTCTAATTGAGTCAGCGACAATCAAACACACTTCGTAAAAGACACCATTTGATCGAAATTGTGGCGTAGTCTAAAGATAAATGCTTAATCAGGAAGCAGTTATCTATAGGCTAAAGCTTAAATCCTCACTCAGTCACGCAGTGATTCAAAAGCTAACAGCGGCAAGAAATTGTCCATTTGAAGCAATCATGGAATTATTTATCTCCTTTATACAGCCATGTCATTGCCGGGTATTTCAACAGCTAAAGCCTGGCATGAATAACATTTCCTAAACGAAAACCTACAGCCAGACTCTGCTAGGCAGAAATAGGTCTGGATCAATGTTAGGTTGTTTCCCAATTATCTGGGAAACAGATTATATTGTCATCGATCTAACCGCAGTCGTCGTAATAAAGCCACATATGACATTTACTGCTGGGAATATAGGAATATATATGTGCCTGTTCTTGATTAAGTGGGAGATGATTGTGGGGAGATAATGGACCCTTAATGGTGTCTCTCATCTGATCATCGCATTAGTTCATCAATATTTACCTACCATTGTTTTGCATAATGTATGTTAATACATTGGCGGTGCCTGTGCAGTAACATAGATGTTATAAGCGTTCCAAGGGAGGTTACAATTGAACATAAATCGATTCACCTGTCTTTTATTATCATATGGAATCAATAATGCATTTTACAGCACAGAATTGTGTCAGTCCTAATGTATATTCAACGGTAATGTTGTAAAATTGATACCGCTCGAGTATCATATTCCATCGCCGACATGTTTCCGAGTGAATAGTTTTTCAAAACAAATAACAGTGACGCAAACTCATTCTAATTCCATTTGTTGTCCTTTAAAATGTGCTCAACGTCCTAGATAGCTTTAAAACAAACCTGGAAATTTGCAATCTGACCTAGTCTTCGCATGACGACGCATGTCATTAGCGAACGCTTGCCTGGCGTTCCATAATGTCATTGAAACAATCAGGACTAAATGGAACGTGATGCGGTGCCTTGTTCGCATCAAATATTCATGCTATAGTTTAGATTAGGGATTATGAATTGCCTGAAATATTTAGCACTTAATTATGTTACAAGCTCGAGCTTCCGCCGCCTGGCTCCTTCAATATGGACAGATTCAACATGAAAGTCACGAAGGACCAAGCTACTGAATAGCTTCCTCTCGAGGGCTCTCTATATAACATTTGTGATGGCCACTAATTGCAAATATGATTTATGAATATAACAAGGCTATTGTTTACAAATAGGACTTATTACCGTGCGTAATGGTCACTAATTAGGTGAGCGATACAACACTTTTCATTATGTCATGACCTGCGCCTGAACCCAGCTGACATTTTGTAGTAATTACTGATTTATCAGCCACGGAAGATGCGCTTTCACTTTGATGTCTACAGGCATATTCCACTCGATTGCAGCAACAGGTCAATTACATATATATCTGAAAGGAATCGTTCAGCTAATTCGGCGGTGTCCAATGTATCGTAAAACACCATTCCTTGGGTTAATATGCAGTACCCTTGGGGGAATACTGGTTGAATTGCCGATGCCTTTTCATGGCACACTCTCATCAGACATGGCCACGCAGAACGCCCCTCTACTGCCTATATTCATACGGGTGATGGCATTAACGCCGCAATAGGCCATTCATCTCCTCTCTAATTCACAAATTACTTTCCATTCTCGACTCATTTTCAATCAATATGGCGCTTAGCGTGTATGAGAATTCGCCATAAGCCTTGTTTGGGTTTTATCCGCCGCCGATGGGTCAGGCATTCTCTCCTCCTGAAATACCCCTCATTACGTCATTAACATTTAATGCTTACGTCAGAGCAATTGCTTGGTTACGACACGAGCGCATGGATCTTCTAGCTGGGGACATTTTAGCCGGGTAGATGTAATGAGGTGTATTGTGGGTATGCTAATGTAGGTGGACGCAGACGACAGCAACTTGACAGCCCGACTATCTAAGCTTTACCTCCGCTTGTGACATCCTTTTACCTTCGACACTGCCACACATGCCCCATTGCTTCACACCATTACAGTGGCCGGCTAGACACTTAACATTACGTGATGACCTGTCTATAAATATTTGCGCTTTTATTGTCGCCATTATTGTGTAATATCTCTAAATCTGTGCTCTATTTCATTGCAGGCCGCCACCTTTTCTACCAGGAGAAAGTGAAAAATGGTGCCGGAAGCAAGCCAATGCCATTAAGCAGCTTTTACCTTTCGCTCCCGCCCGAAACCCAGCAAGTAACACCAAGCGACCGAGCGGACAGGAAAATCGGGCTACATATCGCCATGGCAACTGAAAGACGGAGGCCCACACCAGAAGTGTCAAGGTCCCGAGCTCTGCAGGGGAAATTACAGTTTAGAGGACAGGACGCCAGCTATAAAGTGAGACAAGCTGAGCTCGAGTTGCTGGAGCCGGCCAGTTTCATGAGGCACACCTTTGTGTAGGGAAAAAACACGCCGCTGGCCCTTTGACCGTTTCCCCTGTCGTCTATAGCTGTGATAAGGCACCATTTGTTGTGGGATTCCTCACGAGAAGAGAGTTAATGGTCAGAATCGGTGGCCAATTTAAGAAGATCACGCACTTTGCGCGTTGTTAGGGCCGCCTGTTGGAGTGGCGCCAGACTAGGGTCTGAGTGACTGCCTCAGCCCTAACCTCAGCACTTCCGATCTCCCCGCCACGAGGTGAACGTGTCGTCTGCTCCTAAACGCTGAGTCACCCACGAGGGACGATTAGGCTCCCTTCACCTGACAATTACACTCAATTAAATCTGTCCGGAGCTGTTATCAGCCGAGAAACAATGGATTACTACTAAACAGATTATCTTTGATTAATTAGAATTGATTAGGATGGATGACAGATCCATGAATTAAACGATATTTAAGAGCACGAGTCTCTTTCCTGCCCATGGATGTGAATCACATGTAATTATTAAGACTTTCTCACTAGATTATTTTAAATGAAAGCCTATCATTGCTGTCCAGCCTTATTTCATCTAACATGCATGACTTTCGAGCTTTAATTATCGCAGGGTAAATGAAAGGGGAGGCGGATACGAATAAGAGGTCGTCTCCTATCATGATAAAACTGCGCTCGGTCATAAAAAGAAAGCTGTTTTAGCATTATAGCCACGCGCCGCGGAGGTTGTCGGTGATAGTCTGGGGACAACCAATTACTGAAGATGGTGTGTCGTTACACCTTCTAATCAGCAAAAGTCATACGAGTGATGAACTGAAGCCAACACAGACAGGTGTACTCCTGGCAAAGGCCAACTTCTTCTTTATCATCTGCCACCAGTCGCTGATGAGGTTGCATTAGCCGAGTCGATGTCATATTTTTGATTCATTCACCAACGATACGTCTATCGTCTTTGTACGCGCCGGTAAAGCAACACTTCATTATTTTCGTGGAGCAAGTCCATCTTTATTTCACACCTGAGAAATCTGGCCATCAGCGGGTGAACAATATCAGTCTCGGTGAAAAACAAAGATAGCATAACAACTTCACTAGGATCGGGTAACCATCTATCGGAGGTTTTCGTGTAATTTACACCCGATGTCTCAATCAAATGTAATGAAAATAAGATCAAATATACGAAAAGCTAGATAGATAAAGTTATCTGCTCGCGATAACTCATTGTCTGATGTATCACGACTATTGATTTTTAACCACCCTTTTTCTCACAAGTCCGCCGGGTGTAGATTGTGCTATCGTTAAAGTTGGAAATCAGGACTACTGCAGCCTGTGTTTTCCACGCTCTTGCTTAACAACGGGCAACTGGCGCTTTGTTTTCGCCTCATCTGATTTTATCTTCCTCCGATATCACGATCCTGCTCATCAGAAAATTAGCCGCGGGGTAAAAAGGTCAGGGAACGCAACAGTGTAACACGATAGCGTAGACGGCGGGCACAGGTGTTACCTGCACGAGGAAGAACGCTGTCTCCTTCTCTCCTTCTGCCGCCTGTTCCGTGTCTGTGATACTTACCAGAGGCTGACAAACTCCCCTTTGTCTTATAAGGCGGCCGCTTAATGTCTTGACAACAGCATCACATAATTGTTCCTTGATGGTTTATTGCGGGCAGATCAAAATTACATGTGTAGGGGCAGCCTTGTAATTTAAAGCCAAGACATTAGTCGGATAAAGACACCTAATTTCGGTGCTCACCCGAATGACAAATGCGTGTGGGTTGCTCTCGGCCTTCAGGAAGCAATGGCTCCTGCTCCCGCCCACCAGACTGCTCCCCAAATGGCGGTCACTCTGCTGCAGTTCTGCGATAAAGAATATCTATTGCTCTCTGTGTCAGCGCTAATGGGATAACTAGCGAGTATTGTGTAGTAACAACAGAAGAGGATACATATCCTCAGATATAAAAACAGAGAATGCTTTTAGCTGTATTGGACCATCTAAAGAGGCCCTGAGCACACGGTGAGTTGATAACATTGAGTAAGTGTGTGGAGTGAGCCGTGTTTAACGCGACCTGTTTGTTTGCCAAGCACTGTTGCCCTCTGCCATTAAAGCCCGTCGCATTAGATGCTGAGGCATAAAAGCACATGATATGCAATATGAGCTGAGCTGAAAGAAAATCGTGAAGCATCATTGTTTTGTTCCTACGAAACACCCTACAGGGGAGATGGAGATTATAATCTCCTTTTGTGCAGTGATGGTTATATGAAGACTGGAGTTCATGCTTTGACTTGACAACAGTGTGAAGCCCGCCACCACTCATTTGTCATGCTGTAGATCCTCTATCGGGCACGCTAATTTACTATAAAGGTGGCTTATGACTTTATAACATGCACAATGTGATCCCCTTTACCTAATGATATTGACAAGACTATCAAGGATCACGACTTGCCGTCTGCTTGCAGCCCCCATAACCAGATATTATTCCCGGCTGTTTTTGCCAGTGGAGCCGAGCAGAAAAAACGTTCCTAGGAGAGACATTGTAGCGCGGACGACGAGACTAGACTGGAGGCAGCGAGCTTAGCTGCACCTCCTGCCTCGCGGAGAACCTACAATAGAGGCACCCGATGATTTACGCGGCTCGCCACCGCTGGCGGAAATGATATCCTGTCTTCATTTTCGCGCTCATAACTCGCACATTCTTCACTGTGCGAAAGGTGAAAACATCACGCGAAAACTGGCGCTGATGAGACTAGACATTAGAGCGGCGATAGAAGTCCGGCTGTTGCCGAGTTAGCTTATCATAATTGGACATCTACCTGTGCGCTGCGGATGATATGCTGGGTCCGGGGGATCATTCATCACCCTTAGTGACCGCTCACCACCTGCAATAACCACCCCCCTCTACTCCTTCATCTCTCCTCTGTCAAAGACAATGCTACTAAACCTGACTTTTTATGACCATGCGCTTACGCCTGGCAACGTATATATGTCGTAAACTGTGTAATTATCAACTCAATCTATGCTAAAGATTTTTATAACACGCTAGCCTAGACTAGCAGCCGTGAATAGTTACCGGTATCAGTTTATCGCATTGTGTTGTTATATATCTTATCACATTTCGCCATTAAACCTGGTAGCACTCGACGAAGGTGCTATATTGATTTGTCATGAGTTAGGTGTTTATGATATTACGTTTGTGAATTTGAATGTAGAAACTATACTCAGATGTAGCATTTGCTGAGACACGTTTATTATACGTACAGGCATATATATGATATTCACATTTAGAAACGAATTTAATGTTTTTGTTCATTCAATATTAAACTGTATATAATTTCGCTCGAGTTTCATCATAATGATGCTGCGGGCCGCGAGTCAACATGACTCCTTTCTACATTTGAAAAACTACAATTTGTAATTCAACTTGTAATAAAACAACAGTGATGCAATATATATAGAGTAAATTCGATACTGGTCGTGTGCCATCGTCGTAGATACTGCATTTATTCAATAATAGATCGATGTTCGAGGTAGTTTAGCGTTCTGTTTACTTTGAGAAGCGGTTGTTTTTGTAAGAAGACTATGTCCCTAGAATGGTATCATGTATAATTATCCCATTGGGTCGCACCCAAGCAATAATCATGTGTACAAAGAAAACGATGGCATGTATATTTTATGCATTAATGATGGAGTTTGATGTGTACAAATATTGTCTTTATTATATACTATTGATTCCCCGATGTGTAACTGCCTTGTAATATACAGACCTTACGCTCTCTTTCTAGTCTCTTGATGCTACCATGTACATGTATGTAAGACTACTGATTATGTGTGTCATGTGCCGAGGTGAGGTCGCCTCTGTATGCCCGGAGAATTGCGTGAGTGATTGGAATAAGGTCTAAAACCGGAATATTAAAGACAACAGTGTGTAAAATAAACTCCCTTTGGCTTGTGTTGTTCTTGATTGAAAGCTTGTTTGTTTGTTACGCGGTCTCTTTGATGCGTTTTCCAACACGCCGGGCTGGTATTGATTATTTTTGGACATCGCGTGCTTGGTTACTTCGGGTGGATTTCCGCCGCTTGGATCAGCCCGTCAGAGGAAAAAACGCGCACAAAAGCTCGCGTTGATTACATTAACTCGATCTTGTAGCGCGAATCAAAAGCAAAAACAGTTCTGACATCTGCCCCAATATTAATTCCATATTGGATTAGAATAAGTTTTCGAACTTGCATGATGACCACCTACGAGGGTCCTGACAGGAGGTACGGGTCGCTATGATATATACTCGGGGCACGCACGAGGCACGCCTAACCCAGCGATTATACATAGTAGGTGCGGATACTAGCGTTGCTGGGGGTAAGCATTTACAGGATGGACAGATTGCGATATGTATTGTGCGCGGTGAAAGAGCGGGCATTTCATGGATGCTTGATTCGGGCGTCCGCACGTTGACACCATTCAGACAACGATGGCTCGTTAATTCAGCAGAACCAGCTATTGTCTCTCGGGTAGTAGATAACCGTGTGAGGGGAGGGGATGTCGTCTCACTCCATCTGTCTCCGTGTGCGGCATCACCCACGGCTGACCGGCTGGCTCCCCCGGGGGATGGCTCCCTTTGGTTCCAGTCGGTGACCACCTTGTGTGCTGTTCTCCCTGTCAACAAAACCCGTCATCCTACTTATCACCAGCTCATTCACAATACACCATAAATTAACTACCTTTTCTAAGCGCAGTTCACTTAATGAGAGGGTACTAAATGAAAACGAAATTGCTCCACCTCAGAATTCCGCCCCCAATTATATTCTTTGTTTATTTGGTTGATTCTATCTGCGCACTTAGGAGCTTAGCTTGTTGTTATACTCCTTAAAGCTTGAAGGTTAGTTACAAAACTATAGAAATCTATGTGACCATTAAGAACGTTGATTTTCTAAAGCACCGCACTTCTGATAAACTTCACAGCAAAACACGCTCAACAGCTCCATTATCTGGTGAAAAGGAGGCGTTAAAATATTTAAGAATGTGATTCGGTTAACGAGAACGGCGTAACAACTCGGCTGGTGTATGGTACTCGGTAACACTTCACCTTTCAATGAAATTATCTAAGGAATTCTAACCCTGTGTTTGCCAACGAAGGATACAGCCATTCACTCGCTGTTGATTCCATTAACGCAGGAAGAAGTGACAAATTCAAAATTGAAATATGTTAATTGGACAAGTTATGCCAGAATGTATGTTCTAGCTGACGAGATGTTTGAGAAATTACTTATATTGCTTGTCATTTTCTTACACTTGATTGAAAAGAGAAATGTTGGATGAGCGATGGTTAAATAGTAATAAAGTGGTTGAGCAACAAAGACTAAAAAGCCATTACAAAGTTATGCACGAATCCTCCATCAAATAGTCATAAAGCGTTGAATACACAACCTCAGACAACTACTACAATACCTTGCTGACGTGAAAGCTTGCGAGAATCGTTACACAAACATGTTTAGCTGATGTTTCTTTTAGTGAAACTAATTCAAATCCTGTTTTTACATGCGGAGGCAACACAAAACCGCTACAAAAAACATCCAGGCACCGAGTTACACGCCTTTTTCTATAAACGTACCTGTCACTGCGTCATATTACGCACGAATAAACTTTTAAATCAAAACCTATGAGTTGTAAACTTCTGTTATAGGAGTGGGATGACGCTAGGTGTGAATTTGTATAATAGATAGTGATAGACTGGGAGCACCTAGGGGCTATAGACAACTCATATTACATGGTGATTGGTACCAATCGTCGAGGGAATCTCGGGTCACCCAATGGTCGTTGCTATACAATCTGAAGCACATCTTGAGGCAACTTTGGCAAATATTCCTGTTTATATGCAGAAAATATCGCTCTAATGATGGGCAAATTGGACGCCGGGTATTCCCGGGTAGATACAAAATAACAGCTTCCAGCCTGGAGGAAGCTCAAGTTTCCGAGTTCGCGAATAAACTCGGCGAAAGTGAACAGAAATAAGCAGACGTGGAGCTCCCGCGGGTCGCGAGGTGTGCGTTTATATTTCAATCAGTCTGATAGCAACACGTCGGGGCTGATACTGCGGGTAGGAGGGTAGGGCGGGGGCGGAGATCACCGTCAGACCCCCCTCTCCCCGTACACGTCCTGTAACAGCGGTGTCCGTGTACTTTATCACGGGGGAGCGCTTACTTTATCCCTACACGCAACACGGTAAATAAGCCCGTCTGGGTGTCGGCTTCCTCCATCACAAACTGATGAGCAATAATATCTGTCAGTGCGACACTCAATACCTGACGTTCTGCTGAGTAAAGGTTGCGTCATCTTCAAATAAACATATCACGGCGAGACGAAAGCAAAAGCTGAGCACCCATTAGTCAATCTGGAAACACTTGGTGGAAGTAGGTCAAGCCATTGTCTTGGTCCAGCGCCACTTCAACCTGTCAAAGTGGTTTACAAAACTCATCTGTATCCGCAATACAAACACCAACCGATCCTTCAAACATAAGACTAAGTCTGTTGCGGCTGTTGGGTTAAGGGGTAACTGGGTGTATTAATAACTTGTGTAATGTTGGCTCCTGTTGATGATTACCCCGGCTCGTCTCGTTTTAAGCTTCACCAGATCGACCCCCTCCTCCTTGATCCGTCGGCGGGAAAGCCGAACCCAGGATTCACCAGATATTGGCGTATATTGGTAATTTTACACCCGAAGAATTTGGTTGCAATCAGTGAGTCAGTTTATTACAGCCAGAACAAAAAATAACATTTGCATTCGCTTGTTGAGAGGCGAGGTTCACCGGGCATACATCGGTAAACTTTCAAGGATTTT
>JAXGGS010234185.1:0-15524 GCA_035585475.1 Armandia brevis | reverse complement strand
CTATCTACCACAATGTCAACGGCGGCAGGCTAACAACATGACCTATCTACCACAATGTCAACGGCGGCAGGCTAACAACATGACCTATCTACTACAATGTCAACGGCGGCAGGCTGACAACATGACCTATCTACCACAATGTCAACGGCGGCAGGCTAACAACATGACCTATCTACTGCAATGTCAACGGCGGCAGGCTGACAACATGACCTATCTACCACAATGTCAAAGGCGGCAGGCTAACAACATGACCTATCTGCCACAATGTCAACGGCGGCAGGCTAACAACATGACCTATCTACCGCAATGTCAACGGCGGCAGGCTAAAAACATGACCTATCTACCACAATGTCAACGGCGGCAGGCTAGCAACATGACCTATCTACCACAATGTCAACGGCGGCAGGCTAACAACATGACCTATCAACCGCAATGTCAACGGCGGCAGGCTAACATCATCACCTATCTACTACAATGTCAACGGCGGCAGGCTAACATCATCACCTATCAACCACAATGCAAACGGTGGCTTATGTGCTTGAGGGGGATAAGTAACCATCAACATCCGTTACTAACTACGAGTTTGACATATCTGCCACCAACTACCTGCTAATGTCCTCCCGCTTGATCGTTCAGCAACCATCCACATCCACTGCTGCCTACTGGCTAGACCAATCTGCTACAATTAACATGTGCTAATGTATTCCAGCTTGACCAATCACCTACCATCATCATACAATGCTGACTTTCAGCTTGGCCGATCTGCGTTCATCGACATCCACTGCTTCTTTGAAACTTGACCAATCTACCTCTATCGACATGTGCTGCTGTCCTTAAGCTTGACTGGTCAGCTACCATTGACATCCACTGCTGCCTACCAGCTTGACCAATCACTTACCATCGTCATACCCTGCTGCCAACCAGCTTGACCAACCAGCTACCATCGACATACAATGCTGTCTTTCAGCTTGAACTATCTACAACTATCAACATCCAGGGCTAGCTACTAGCTTGACCAATCTGCAACCATCAACATCCAGGGCTAGCTACTAGCTTGACCAATCTGCAACCATCAACATCCAGGGCTAGCTACTAGCTTGACCAATCTGCTAGCATCGACATATGCTGTTGTTTACCAGCTTGACCAATCACCAACCATCGACATTCACTGCTGCCTACCAGCTTGACCAATCAGCAGCAATTGACGTCTACTGCTGCCCAACAACTTGGCCAATCCGCAAACAGCGACATCCAGTGCTGCCTACCAGCTTGACCAATCTGCTAGCATCGACATAATGTTGCTGTATTCAACCTAACAGCTTGACCAATCAGCAGCAATTGACATCTGCTGCTGCATACCAGCTTGACCGAGCTGCTACCATCAACATATGCTAATGTCTTCCAGCTTGACCAATCAGCTACCATCGATATATGCTAATGTCTTCAATCTTGACCGATCTGCCTCTATCAACATGTGCTGCTGTCCTCAAGCTTGACTGATCCGCAACCATTGACATCCACTGCTGCCTACAAGCTGACCAATCAGCTATGATCAACATCTACTGCTGCCTACCAGTTTGACCAATCACCTACCATCGTCATCCACTGCTGCCAACCAGCTTGACCAATCAGCTACCATTAACATCCATTGCTGCCTTCCAGCTTGACCGATCTGCTAGCATCAACATCCAAGGTTGATTACTAGCTTGACCAATCTGCTAGCATCAACATTCAGTACTACCTACTAGTTTGACCTATCAACAGCAATTGACGTCTGCTGCTGCCAACAAGCTTGACCAATCACTTACCATCGACATCCACTGCTGCCATCTAGCTTGACCAATCATCAGCAATTGATGTACACTGCTGATAACCAGCTTGACCAATCAGCTACGATCGACAAGTGCTGCTGTCCTCCAGCAGCTTGACCTAACACCTACCATCAACATTTTCTGCTGCCTTTCAGCTAGACCTATCAACAGCAATTGACATCTGCTGCTGACAGCTAGCTTGATCACTCAGCTACCATCGACATTTACTGCTGCCTACAAACATGACCGATCAGCTACCATCGACATCCACTGCTGCCTACCAGCTTGACCAATCTGCTAGCATCGACAAATGCTTATGTCCTCCAAGTTGACCGATCTGCTGTAATCAATATCCATTGCTGCCTAACAAGTTGACCGATCAGCTACCATCGACATTCACTGCTGCCCACCAGCTTGACCAATCAGAAGCAATTGATGTCTGCTGCTGCCTTCTAGCTTGACCAATCAGCTAGCATCGAAATATGCTGCTGTCCTCAAAGTTGACCAGTCCCCTACCATCAACATTCACTGCTGCCTACCAGCTTGACCAATCAGCAGCAATTGACGTCTACTGCTGCCAAACAACTTGACCAATCCGGTGTAGGAGTATTCTTTATTTCTGAAGTTAAGTTATATTGTTAACTTCGTAGAATTGACCAATCAGCTAGCATCAATTTCTTGACGATGGCCCTGTTTATTCTCTCCGCGATCCCGTCTTATTCTGGAGTATGTGGAATGGACATCTCATCTTAATCTCTTTGTTGCGCAGATGTTTCTTGAACTCTTTACTGGTATATTCTCCCCCATTGTCGGTGTGTAAGGTGCCAATCTTCAATGCAGATGAAGCGGTACTGCTTGTGGTATATTCTTCTGTGACTTGTTTGTCATTGGAAAGACAGCACAACACCTCATCAGATTGTTGATGAATGTGACAAAGTACTTTCTGCCCCCTTGTGTTGAGACTTGAACAGGCCCGTAAACATTGCTGTGCACAAGGCCAAGCTTCCTAGTTGTTCTCTTCTAGGTCAGCAACTTGGGCTTGGGTTAGAAGGACTTGGCCTGGGTACAACCTTTGCAGAAGTTCAGTTCGCTGTCCTTCCTGATTGTCACCTTCAAGTCTTCTTGTCCGCTGATTACCTGACTCATCACAGGTATGCTTGCATGTTCCAGGTGCTGTTGCCAGAGATCAACTTTGTTGTTGACTGCAACGCACGCGGTTTCCACTCCTCCTGGCTACTTGGCTTGCCCCTCTAGAATATAAAGACTACATTTATGGGTCCTGGTCGCGATTGTCTTACTGGTTTTGCTTTCGCTTACATATCTTTTGACCACTGGTTGTGATCGAACAGATGAACATCAGATTGTAGGACCTGTCAGGAATGTGTAAGACTCTGGAAAGAGTAGCGTAAGTCCCGGTCCAGTACTATGGTACAACCCCAGGCGCACTCTACCTACCCGGATTGCCGTTGCAACATGAAAATCCCCCAGCTTCACCTATTGGCTTTTCTGCACTGTATTGTAGTCAGTCATTATGGTGTGGTCCCATGTCATATGACTTGACGCTTCACTGTTGTTGATCCCCAACAGTTGTTCTTGCCAATGCTCTTTGTTATGGCAGTGCAGAAAAGTACCTCCTCCTATGTCTCTGCTGCTGCCTTAGCATGGTGGCCCTTCTGGGTGGCAATTACGGCTGATATGTCCAATTTTGTTACAGTTGTAACACCTTACTATGGCTTAAGATTTCGGCTTTTGCGGTCCATACCTGGATTGGGCTTCCACTAGGGCCTGATCCTCTGACAATCTGGAGACGGTTCCCCGACGAATCTCTTCGTTCAGTATGTGCTGGTCAGTCTTGTCAATCTGAGCTCCTAGCGTCATTACTACAGCTGAATATGTGGTGGGCAAACTACCTAACAAAGTCATAACCTGATCTTACTGCTGAGATCAGTGAGTTCATCCATGCCAGTTGATCGGTAATGATGCGCAGGTCTCAGAGGTGTTTGTCCTCATCCTCCCTTCAACCATTTCCTTGCGAAAGTACTTGTTCCTAAAGTAGGACTTCGCGGCTAGCAAGCTTTTCTCGTACTGATTCAATAGAGCCTACCATGCCTTCGCCAAACTCTCACAATTTCAGATAATGGGTAAAATGTAGGTACTTATGGACAGCGTAATATTCGTCAGCGCCTTTTCATTCTCCTTCTTGAAGGATGCACAAAGTGCTTTTTTTCCTGTGTATCCGTCAGTTGTTTCTCGATTTCCTCCTCGAACCGCCAGATTTCATTGTCCAGCAACAAATGTTTCATTTGAACCTTCCAGGTCACCCATTTCGATTCCTTATCAAGACGACTGATTGACCACTTGTCCTCTTGTCCCATCTTGTTGGTTTAATGTTACTCTGCTTGGGTACTCCGTAGCGTGTTCTCGGTAAAGTGTCGGTTCCATAAATCTTCTGGTATGCAGTGTCCTATCGGTTACCTGGGCCATAACCTGTTGAAGTTTTTCAGTGTAAGATAACAAGAGTCCAACATATTCTTTGGAATACTTTATCAACATGCGATCGACAGAAGTACAACTTAGGTGTGACTGCAAGTGGCGTCACTGACATTGCAGTGTGAGAACCACACTGTGACAAACACTGGATAACTATCTCGACGTAAACAAAGACACATAAACATGTAAACAATAATAGAGGGACATTAACTAAGCATTCACAATTAACTTTATTGTTCAACATTGTTTAACAATAGATATAACTTGTCCATTGTTACAATGCTATGATATTATCGAACCAGCTAGTTATTATCTGATATATCATCCCTTAGGTGGAACAGGTGATGTTGAAGCCTTGCTCACCAGTCCGGAACAAAATGCTTCACATCTGCTTGACAACCTTATTGATCAAATCGATGACTTCATCAGAGCAATTGGAAACACGAGCAATCAGCCTTTCAAGCCAGACAAAGATGGGCTGAATTATTTGAAAGGTCAGATGGCGCAGTATACTTCTTACTCGGACAAATATGCTGTCTATCTGAAGGCTTTGAGTGATCTGGTTGTCGTCTACAATACCAAACTGACTAAAGTCGGGAGAGCATCCATTGATATCATCAACTCAATGCTTGAGAAACCTAGCATTAGATCAGGAGAAGCAAAAGGGTCATACAGCTCGGGTAGAGCTGGGAGCGCTAATGGATCATATAATGCTGACCATGGGGCTCGTGAAATTTTCAACAGGTCATCAACACAAGAAGAATATGGGACACGCGAGGATTTATCTGCCCTTGCTGCGATTGTGAGACAGAGCATCTACGGTAACCTTACCCAGCTGTCCAAGACTGCAGAGATCATGAAGCGTCAAATGAAGGAGGCTGCCGATTCTAAGAATGGGTTGGACAAGATGGAGGTGGACTTCAACAACCTGAATCCTCGCCCCGATACGCCAGAATATGATGACACTCCAGCACCTGAAGATCCGGGGAATGCAGGAGAGGAAGAGGTAGATTTCCTGGTCACAATTTAATTTTAGTGTGGTCCGTAAAAAAACAATAGCATTGCTACGATTATCATCTTCTCTCTTATGCACCAAGGATTCACTGGAAAGGATGAAAAACATCAGGCAAGAGGTGATCCGAAGTAAAACATCCTTTGATGAGGGACCTTCGGATTTTCAGGAGTTGCAAGTGCTGTTTGACGCATCCCACACCAACATATCATACCAGATAGATCAACTTGAGGAGATGAATGCCCCACCGTCACACATGAAAGACAAGGAAACTATATCAAAGCAGTGCAAGCATGATCACATAACAGTATGTAGTCTTTTTTACACCAAAAACTAATGCAGATCAAATAGTTCAGTTGCTCCATATTCTATCAAAGTATATTCTTGTTTTAGGTGTTTAATGCATTTATCAAAATTCTGCTTGGCCGTATGCAACAAGAGACCAAAGACTTTGAGACAGAATTGGACAGCGTATTTGTTTCTAATGAAGACATCAATGGCGTTGGCAAAGTCGTTGAAGAACATGCAGCTTTCCTCCGGAAAAATCGAGATATCTTAGACGGAATGCACCTAGATTACATCTCTGCGAACCAAACCCAGAAAGTCCAAGTGCTGAAAACGTTGTCAGATCTAGAAGGAAAGGTATTAGTTTAGTTCAAATGTGCCCACAATTACAATAACAGATAATCAGGTGGCAATGTCTGCGACATGGATGATTTTCTTGCTGTGATATGGCATTACAATGTTGTAGGTTTTGAACTCATTTGTCAACAATATCCGCGAGAAAGTGCAAAAGAAAACGAAGGAGTTTGAGAGAGATGTGGACAAGGCTTTTGGTCCTGATGGATCTATTGATGACATCAACAGAGTGGTTGGCGGACACAATGAGTTTCTGCTTAGAATAGTTGGTATCATAGAAGGGCTGAATGTGGATGATGTCCCTGAGAGACAAGCGAGACAAAAGAAAGAATTGCTAAGCTATTTAAACGGTCTGGCGACAAAGGTAAGAGAATATTAATGCCGATTATTATTATGAATTTCAGATATGCTTTAATCAACATGAACATGTTTTACTCAATCATCCGTAGATGACAGAGGATTTGGAAAGTAGAAAAGCTGCGATACAGACAAAGACTCTGCTCAAGAAAATTGTAAGTTTCACTAGTCATGCTACCATGAATACAATTTTCAATTAATCCTGTGGTCTAATTTAACGTTGTGCAAAGTACAGCAATGTTCGCATATTCAATGCAGGACGGACATAGAACGGAGTTGGACGAGAAAAGAAAACATTATGTGACCGCGATGAGGAAATTCGGAAATGCCAAGCGCAAACCTGATGTACTGCTCCGCGATGACCTCTTAGACACAATGAATGCTACAGAACAGGCGATTTGCGACCTGAAAAACGAGTTCCCATTAGCTGATCACCAACCTGTCGAGGACCTTATTGATGAATTTAGTAGTTGGCGAGAGGATGTGAATGAAACGGTAAACATTATGATTGATTTTGACAATGCTTTATTGTCGTTCAATTCATTATTTTAATATGCGGATGGCGCGTGAAATTTCCTCATCATGTCAAAAAACATCATTTTGTAAACATGCATTTTTTCAGTATGAAAAAGCAAGGGAAATACATGAAAAAGATGCATTGGCCACTGAGAAACAGAGGAAGGTAAGTCAAATCGAAATCAATCTATTCCTTCGCACTCCTAAGCGGTGCGTAAATATTCCAGAGTCAAAATCAAATGATTCGTTTATATTTAGGCTTTTCAAGAAAAACTAGCAATTAGTATCGCAGCAACAATAACAAAGTGTGAGACCCTTGTCAAAGGGTTTGAAGGCAAGATTCAAAGTGCAAAGCAAATAAAGTCAAGTGCCGAACATCTCCTGAAGATAAAATACCAAGAGGGTCTGGAAGCAATCGCTAGCAGTATGCAGACGATCAGCAGCACAAGGATACCAAGGAATGATTTCAAAAATGAGGTCAAAGACACACTGGATGCACTCAAGAAATGGAAAGCGAAATGTGAAGAACACGTAAGATCTGATTACTTTGTTTTCCTATGAAAACGCATTACATATTTTCCTCACATATTAAGAGAAGTGGCGTCCTTTTGGTTAATTTCAATTCCCTTTCTCCTATGAACAAATACTCATAACATGCATGTATATGATCAGCATATATATATATATGTGTATATGATTGCTGGCAAGGAACATGATTGTACTTGTACCGATCGTGTGAGAGTAGTATGCCATAGTCCACGATAGTAGTAACGTGTAATTGTGTTGCTGGTTTGTTGAATTGTGAATTGTATAGGTCGTCGAGAATGGTAAACTTATGATCGCCTTAGCTCAGATTTGTTTTTTTAATTTTCCCCCCAGAAAACAAAGTGGGAAGACTATAAAAATGCTCCAAAGGATAATGCTGTTGTGTGAGTAAATCGTATTCAAATTAGTATCAGGCTATGTGATATATTGCAGATAAGCATGCATATTATATATGAAAGTTTATTAATCAATTTACAATTTTCCTTAACTCTTTTCAAATTTGCCTGAAAATGTGTCAAATTTCAGCTTTGACATAGACGACTCAGCTTCCAAAGCAGACCTGATCCCTGGATTCTCAGGGGACATTGCTTGCGTTATCAAAGGAAGCGACATCACCAAAGATAACTTGTATTTGAATACAGAGGATCTGTTGGAGAACCCCACCGGTGGTCTGGAGCTGCTCGGTAACATCGTCATGGTCAAACCGAAAGGTCATTCAGGATCTGATCGGAAGGAAGAACTTAGTTTTTCCCAGGACAGAGTCTGGATCACTTTGCCAATATCCGATAACGCCAGCACCAAAAACAAATCACCTGTCATTTTCTTTAAGACTGATAAAAACCATTCATGGACAGCGCTGGATACGACCAACACAATTTACAAGGTTGGCAAGATATTGATTGCTTAAACCATTTAGTTAATAAAATATCAAAAATGAGGTGGTACAAACTGTAATTACATAGTTTTATGAAATACTTTGATTTATTCAAAACAAATAGTAGTTTGAACTTTAATGTCTTCACCGCAGGATGCTAAATGTTTAGAGTGTATGGTACACGTTGGCGGTCTCCAGATGTTTTATGTTGCCGCGGCAACGGAGAACAAAAAAGCTTTTTGTCAGGTTGAAAATGTTGCTCAAAGTTTGCAGTCTCTGGATGGGAAACTTGTGATGAACATAGTAGATGGATGTTTTGATCAGGACGCAGAAGTGACTATCGGGGTACGCGTACTTTGTATTAACCAGAATATACTAAGAACAGTTTCAAAGAAGTAGTGTTTATTTTCTAGCTGTGCACATGTACATGGTGACTTCCGCTATTTTATTCCATTGTTCACCTTTATTAAATCTTGGGTAGACGTCGGCTGAGGTTTCTTAATAGCTCAAAGTTTGCACTCTATTGCAGTCTGTTGATGTTACCAAGGAATGTCATAAACTATGCCAACAAAAATTACCACCATCGATAGTAGTGAACGATCTGGATTCTAGTCCGATATACATAGTCAACACTGACAGGCCTATGAGGAAGTCCAATGAAGTGATTTGGCAGTTAGCGCGACCTAAAACCCCCGGTATTGCAACAAAAGGGAAGGAGAAAAAGAACTCAGCCCAGTTAGCTGTCAACACTAAAGAATTGAAATGTAAGCATAAATAATACATTTCCATATAAAGGTATGCATAAGTATGTATGAATTAACAATTTGTTGTAAAGATTAGAGTGAATATGTGTATTGATTTAGGGAATGTGGGGCGGGAAGTTGTAATACGTTGAGTTTGACGAATCAAAATCTAATGAAGGGTCGGGGTGTTGCCACGTGCCAGCTAATAATCGGTTTGTTTATTCATGTGCTTATACAGAATTTGATTTTTGAATATATTGTTGTTACATAGCGGACGAATTGCTGAAGACACATTCTGTGATAAAACGGAAGAACGAACAATGGTGCTACGTGAAAACCATTGATACAACACTTTCCGGCTGCGCTGAATTAGAGATTAAACCAGAATACCTAGAAAATAATGAGTAATAATTCGCCTCAAAAGATTATTCTTTTATCGATATTTGCATAAATCACATAAAATCCCTGGACATGAAATCAAATAAAAAAAATAGTATTCGCCTTAGCAGAACAAATTGTATTCTCTAGGGCTAAGCTGATGTTCATTCAAACGGGCGGCAGTGGCACGAACGATGATATAATCAAGATTGCTGATCACTTGGAGACAGCGGCTACCGAGTTTATTTGTAGCGCCGTCGCCAGGCAACATGTGGATGACAACCAGCGTGTGTATACTACTCTGTGTCACAAATCTCCGGACGCTCTGAGCATGAATGACAAACAAGTGATGGAAACAATAAGTGAACAAAAGTAAGTGTCACCTTTATACGATCTCTGAGTGACACATATCAAGAATGGTTTCGAAATACATATTAAATGGTCCTTTCCGAATTGACAGATTTACTGATGGACCAAAGATGTTCGGACCTGAGTTTTACTTACGAGAGGGAGAAGAGCTGGTTCTGGCTGCTGAGGGGAATATCAGGTTTGATGCCGGTGATCCTGACAAGAAGATGATGAAGTTTCACTCTAAAATTCGATCAGCCAGCCTGGAGACGATGGTCACGCATAGAGATCAGTTTGCTCAACACGCTAAGAGCAGTTACCATGGCAAGCTGGTCTACATCAAGAAAAGTACCAACCAGAGAGTTTGTGAATTTAGCTTGTACTTGCCAAAACTGGTGAGTGTGTAGTTAGTTGTACAGTTATACAGTTTACAACGGACACCATTGATCATGAGCTGCGACTCTTTTGATTGAAATCCTATAATTTGCCCTCAGGACATTTCTAGGATTGGCTCCAATATGCTGCCAAGAAACTGCAACGGTAATTATAACGTTCAAATATGTGCTTGGTAATTGCACATAATTGATCATAAACTATAATCGTAGGAGCATAACATAATAACGTGTGACCGTCTCTGGTAGTGGTGTTGACCGACGATTTTCTGAAGGAGATGGTAAAGTTCTTTGTACCTTTGAAAGAGGAACTGGCAGCATTCTTGCATCTGAGTCGAAGAGAACTCGAGAAGCTAAAATATGACGATGAGGAGTCCCAGGTGTTTAACATGATCAGGCACCAAATGAAGAAACGGCAGCTGATTGACAAATATGGCATGGTTGGACTTATTTCTTAATCCTACATTTTTTATTACGAAAGTAATTTTTTTTTATCAAATTTGAATTTTTTAAGAAAAATATCAGCTTCCATTCACTTGCACAGTATTCAATAGCCTGTTCTGTTATCTAATCAATGCATGGTCGTCATAATGACACAAGTTGTCATTTTCGCAAAAATCTTCTGCAGGAACACAGACATTATTCGAATTATTGATTATTGTCACCAATAGTCATTACAGCTGCAATCAGGTTTTAGCTGATACAATATTTCTAAAATTATATATACTTAAAGGCAGAGGAGCTTCTGGCCTTCGCCAAAACCCACGCGTTGGCAGTTCCTGCGGAAAAGTTGAAAGTTCGCATAGAAGAGATGCGGGTTCAGCATCACAAGTTTCAATATGGTAAGTTAATATCCAAGGTTCGAGATGCGAATGAATGATTAACATGTGATCATATTCATATGGGGAGTTCCCCCAGAAAAAGTAGTAGATTGAAGGTTAGCTTCCT
This sequence comes from Armandia brevis, assembly GCA_035585475.1. Classification (NCBI taxonomy): domain Eukaryota; kingdom Metazoa; phylum Annelida; class Polychaeta; family Opheliidae; genus Armandia; species Armandia brevis. Next base: position 4,470 of record JAXGGS010234185.1, on the reverse strand, counting down.
AAAGAGCAGTATAGGACGTCACTGTCAGTCTAGTGGTTTATCCGTAGTATCATATACAATATAGATACGCATGTCGACATGTTCGATGATAAGATAAAGCAGTAGTTAGATGAAAAGTTAGTTGTGAAAATGTGTGATACTAAGATCATCCAATATTAGTCATTGCCTAGATGAGAATATGGCTAAAACCCTGAGCTACTTGAAAACAAGCGGTCACTCGCAAAACGGCTGGAAGGCGATGTACAGGGAGCTGATGCTGGGGAAGAAGGAAAGCAACGAAGTGGAAGCGGACATCACGGAGATCAGCCGCAAACACCAGAGCGACGTTAAGGAGCAGTTGCACCAGGCAATGCTCAGATGGAGGCAGACTGTTGGGGATTACGAAGAGCAGTACAGGGATATAATCGCAGTTCTATACAAACTGAAATGGACGCAGCTTGCAGGTGATATAAAAGCATAATTCTTAACTTTCAAAATAAGAAAAGTAAATCTAAGCCAGACAGACCTAATAATTTGACTCAACATATTCGTGCTGTAATTACAGACAAAGTTGGCGTTGTATGGGGACTCGACAAGGATCAGAACAAGCCCACCGTCGTCCAAAATCAGAAATAGTCTTGATATTGAAGATGAAAGAAATAATATGAATGTGTTTAGCATTGCTAGCGGCTATAGACATAGTTTGACTTATAATTTGTTTAAATAATCAGGCGTTTTTAACTTTTAGCTAATATAAACATACACAGGTTGTGTACACATAGAATGGTTTTAACGGCACACACTAACCTTTTAGTAGCACAATATTCCTAACAAGCAATGGGGCTTTTTGGTTCAAAAAGTGAACTGTGTAATTGCAATATTGATTGGTTTGATATTCAGATATTAACAATAAAGTTTTCTGTTTTGAGGTTGGAATTGAGTTTTATATTTGTGTGTGATCTTCAGTTGCTAGTTCAAGGTTATGTGGGCATTAGTGTTTGATTTAAAGTCGAGTGCATATTCTATCGACCACCATGTCAGTGATGAGACGTCATGTGACGTCAGGCGATAGTGGCGAGACTACAGATTCCAGTGGGCATGAGAGTGAACTCATTGAGCAAGAGAGTGGTGTCAGTTAAATCGGAGTGATGTCAGTGATAGTGACGGAAATGGAAGCGTCACTGAGTCTAACGATGAAAATGATGAGTCATCTCAGAATAAGGTAAAGTGTTAAGCACTATATTAATATTTTTCATTAAATTATAACCATTTCGCACATAGTTCCTTGCATATCCCTGATTGAACTTACCTTCAAGTGTTGCAAACTAGGTTAGCAGTTTTGTCAATCGATAACGAGCTCATTGCAAGGAAAGTAAAGGTGCTCATGTTTTATTTGCAGAAATGAAGCATTTGACGCCTCAGAATAAATCATCTCCTTTTAAAGCTCGTCTACTTGACCCCGTGCGGTATTACTTCAGATGGGTAATGTGAAAGGAAAACTGGTGGCCTGGGAGGAAATCGCAGACACTGCGGCACAATTGTTTTCCAACGATAGAATCTACACCTTCGCAGACTCCATTTTCCATTTGAACCAAGGGAAGCCATACTTCACGCCCTATCCCTGATGAAGTTATACTGGAAAACTCAAAGATCCGGTTCACAGCTGAATGTATCCTGGATAGCCCGAACTTACTTGTAAAAACTGATTACAACACTAGAGGGGAGGTAATAGAGATGGAAGGCATGTCCATGGGCGTTATTGTCACGATATATGACAGACAAGGCCTCACTACTTGTGTTATTATTCTCGGTAACTCGACATTGTTACAGTTGCAAGAGCAGAAATAAGCGCTCTGCATTTGCCTCAAACTGTTCAGATACAATCTTAATCTGGAGTTTGGGCAAGTAATTATGGTGGCTTAAAAGCTACAAATGCTACCGTTATGGCGCCAAAATAAGACGCGATTTTTTATCAAATAGTTATTAAGGGTAATATATTCTGCTATTCCATGTATTGTGCATATTATGAATAGTGTAGAAAAGTAGGGAAATTACATTTTATATTTCTGTACACAAGTTTTTAGTTTTTAATTTGCTAAGTAGTAATTTTGATAGCATATGCAATTATGAGGTTTTTTTTCTATTACTACATTGCAGAAAAACTAAATTTTTAAAAACTTTTAACAATACTTGCTAGCATCTTTGATTTAGGAAACAAATAAAAGTTGATTGTGGATAGTGAAGTAATAAAGTTAAAAGTTAAAGTGTAGGGTTTAAGGTCTTGATCCTATATATAGCTCTCATGACTTACACGATTAACCCCTTGATCACTGGGAAATACACAGCCGCCACATATAGCGCTTAAACAATAATGTAAATTGAATTAATGACGAGTGATCAAATTATCTTACAATATAATGATTATTGCACTAGAATGTTATATTATTTTATATTATGATTATAAAATTACGTGAATCCACTCAAACCTTTTGGCAGTTTGCAGGGATTCATTTTCCTATAAACACCTGTCACTGTTACCTTATTGCCAAGTCGTATTATTTCTAAAAGAAAATAACTTATTCAATGGATGCAATTTAAGTTTAATATGCGGACAATATGACAGCTAATAAAGTGCTGAGTAGTGGTCATTGCATAATTCTGTTTCATTTATTTATAAAACATAACAATTACAACACTTGACGTTTATAGCAATATACTGCTGATTTTCTAATGCTCACTGGATATCGATCAGCTGTCAAGTCTTACATAGAAGAAAAAACTGCCTCGGCGTTATTGATTAACTCATGTTTGTGTACACCTGAACATAGCACAGCTCTCCGCCTAGTAAAGTAACTATAAATAAGGTTCTACTTGACTGCACAAAGATCCTCATACATAGCTGGCCCTAGATCATTCCTGGTATCAATACATAATAACGTACATTGGAATTTTACTTGCGGAATCGTATGGATTTAATTTGTGGGTTCTGGGAAGACTGCTTGATCCAATAAGTGTCATCAAACAAGGAAATACACCCAACACGGATAATCATTTCTACTGCAAATGTGTATCTAGATATATGTAAGTGAGCCTTATAATATCACATTGTAGACTTCCCGTGTCATCTGCCAAATCACAGTCATGGCATATTCGAGTTAATAAATTACTCTTGTGAACTTTAATAGTCATATAAAATGTCAGCAATAAGTTGGATATATGATGGTGCTGTGATTATTTATTCCACACTAAAATGTAATCGATATATTTAATATTTTAGTATAATTTCAGTTATTATCTTGACGTCATCATCAACAGAACTAAGTCCCCCTGTTACTTGATTGAATATGCATTGTTAAAGCCTTTAGATGGCAATACTACCGGTTTCCTTGTAGAAAATGTCTACGAATCCTCAGTTTAATGCAGTTGGTGGTGGAAGGGCTATTATGTATGCAGGAGGGGAAGTGATTGAGGATTATGCGCGCTACCTTGGCATGGAGCTATTCTCTTCCGCTAACCTGGTGCCGGGGGAACCATGTATAGTCAAATTTTCCATAGATTACACTAAAGTAGGTAGAATGTGTTGAACAAAAAAGTTTATTGTCAATGTTTGTTATTATTGTTTAACATGTATGCATCTTTGTTTATGTCGTATTAAGTTGTCTGGTGTTTGTCTCGGCATGGTTGCCGCACCATGATGCGAGTAACGCCGCTCGCGGTCACACCTGAGTGACCCGCACCGGTCAGATGTTACTCCCAGGGGATTTGGTAATTGGTCAGAGATCATCTTATCTCTATCACATGATTCCCCGAAGCAACCGCCAAATCTCTAATGCCCTTATTCACAATTTAAAATACCGTTAGTTAGCAAGAAGTGTTATTTTACCTAGAATAACATCAATGATATATAACTTTCTTATACCCCTCATCCTCATTTTCACCCGTCAACTGCTCATCATTTAACTATCATCAGTTAGGCTGCGTAAAATTAATGATTAGTTTCTCAAGCTTTTTTTTGCTGAGAAGGGGGCGCGGGTGGCAGGTTTTGCTTTTTCCTGAAATGAAACAGGGGGTGGGGGTGCCTTTTTTTTACCATTTTTCGGCTTTTTTTGCTCGAAAATGGGAGTGCGGCAGCTGAGAAGGAGGGTGCGGTATGTTTTTGTTTTTTTTAATTCTGAAAAAGAGGGTGCGGCAGGTACGTTTTTTGTTTAAATCCAAATAAAAAAGGGGGACGTGTGGGGTCTCAGGCCCATGCAGGGGGGCCTGAGAAACTATTTAATAATTTTATGCAGCCTTACTTAACATCAGATACAGTATACTCTCGATGTCTCAAAGTTCGAGGGGCCGGCGATATAGGTTTGAGTTATCGGAAGTTCGACTTCGAATTTCTAGGCAGACGTTTTCACACATTTTCCCATGATGCAGCTGTTTTTGACACATTTTTGGATAGGGTGTGGGTGTCATTGAAGGCAGAAAGGTGGGAAATCTTTCAAT
>JAXGGS010233963.1:0-15524 GCA_035585475.1 Armandia brevis | reverse complement strand
TTATAGAGATCAACAGAAACACGAATCGGGGGACACGCTAGACCCGCCTTATAGCGAATACCGCCTTATAGAGGATAGCTACAGTATGACGTTAGTCATTAATATGATTGGGAATGAATATTCTCTTTGTAGTCAACATCTATTAAGCTGGTGACAGTATTATAGGCCTACTATTTCCTGTCTCTTTAATTAGTACTTTTAATTATGGTATTGCTGCGCCATGGACCTGGGAGAGAAAAAAAACCCAGTGAGACGAGAAGCTTTAATTTTACAGTGGGTGGCCACGGTGTGAATCTCATCTTTTTCTTTGACCTGCTCTGCTTACTGAACCTAGCAACATGACAGCTATTATGATTTTGTTAACAGATCTAGGACAGAGATGAGAAACGCCTTGTGATTCCCGTGCGCAGCGACTACCTGTACAGATCTGGACGAAATTACCATCCTTTACAATCCAAAGACTGACCTCAAGTATCACAATTCATCACAGTACTTTTTAGGATGTTTAAGGGGGTAAACTGGATACTCTTAAATCAAGCATGTGGCGATCATGTAATTTCTGCTATATGGAAAAAGGAGAATACGTGGAGAATTATGATACAGCTATCCTTGAAAATGGACGAATTATTCAAACGTTGTAAAATTATCCGATGCGCCAAATAAAACTGTTTGCGGTAGCAAACTTTACTTCCTCGTAAATTGGCGAAGGCACAAAAGTCATGCCAATCCAGGGCATTTCAAAGTTATCGTTCATCATGCACATAGAATCCAATGAAAGGACTGGTTGTATTTTAAAAATGTACTGTTGTTGAAATTTTCGTAGAGGCCTCCTTTGAAAGCTTTCTATATTTGTTGAAAATGTTACACACTCACTAAACAAACAGGTTGCACCACAGTTTATGAGGTGTATCAGGATGTACCGTCGAGAGGCTGACTATTGACTGTGACTTAAAATGCAAACTTTACTGTCACATTTCACTTATTCGATTTTTGCAAATGTGCAATACTTTTTCAGCAGTGAATACGAAATGATAAAACTAACCAAATGCACACTAAATGCGCCTACGCTATGGAATTTCAGTTTAAAAGGTCAATTGATACAGTATCTTATTTTATTGCATTTTCGTCTTACCTGTGTGACTTCCTGGATGAGTTCTTCGGAGACATCTTCGGGGAAAAACTTTGCCCTGAATTTAAACTGCAGTGGGTTCTCTTTCTTCACATCTTGGCTAAGCACCTGCAAAACAGCAAAATACCTGAATTAACAGATTCACCCAATAAAATGCATACATCCATGCTACAATAACCGCAATAAAACTGTTGGGTGTGAACTGCTTCAAATGCACACAACTGGCAATGCTCGGTAGAGCGTTGACTTCATACAGTAGTCTAGTTTCAATAATATGTAAATGAAATGGGAGAGAACGTTTCGTTTTGTTGCCTAAATGTTTTATTCACACTTCGATTTGATTTTTCTGCATTATCTGACCGACTAATCGGCAGCCGTTGTTTTTATAACCCATAGTTGGTATTAAACTATACCCCTCTACCTGTCTAATATCCACAGTAAACAACAATTCATGACCTTTGAACCCGCTCTTTTATATTCTATGCATCGAACACTGTTCCGCTACGTGCGTCGACATAAATAGTGATTCCACAACTGTGTCAGGTCGACAGCAGATATGCAGCAGTGTCAGTGCATGAATCATTTATCGTTTATATCGATTATCGAGGATCCCTGCTATCGAGTAGTTCGCAATAACCAGCAGTAAAGCCCGTAGAATACCCAACTGACCAACAAATATCAACAATCAGGGTTCGGTTAATAAGACTCGCTGGCATATATTTTAGTTTTTGTGGGATTTCTTCGGTCGAAGCTCAGAATCATTATATGGGAATATAAAGAAAACGTACAAGGGGATCCTCGCCCTCGCAAAAATTCAATTCTATTATCTAGTGAAACTGCACGGGAACACGCACAACGACGGGTAATTTAGATACAAAGCAGAAACATAAGAGGGGACCTAGCTCATATTGATTGGTAGAATCTAGGCTCCTTCGGATGAACCAATAATTAATGGATACGAATCTATCAGAACTACCCCCAATAATGCAATCCACGAAAGGTGTTGAGGAGAACTCTCCTGTCCGACAGCTAGAACAGACTCGTTTAAACAATAACAATTGGTAGCTAAATACTCTAATGAGACCTTATTTGTATATCATGATCGCAATATCAGACACAATGGGATAATCTAAATAATGAAGAGGGATATTGTGGAATTTGCAATAGCAAAGAGTAACAACTGTCTGGCACATTTTCATACATTGTCAAGTGGCCACCATTGTTAGTTAATAGGACAGAGAGTGTTTGTCCTAAGGTTCTTAAACATTACATGATTTATGCGCGCCTTTCACTAACAAGCTAATTAGCTGGACACGGCTTTGATGTGAGGCATACGGAGGCCCGACTGTGATTGCTGCGTCAAGAGGTAATTTATAAAAAGTAGCGGGGCCTCATAAACAACGGGGTGTCATTTGGACATGAATGTCAAAGGTGTTGAATAACATCTTCATGCAGATGTTATGATATTTATTTTGGTAATGGCCATATCAACTGTACAATATACATAGTAAATTGCATTGCCTGTTTTTTTTTGTTACGACATGACGCTTTAAGTTATTTATATGAATGCGATTTTTACATAACTGTCGTGAACATGTGTATGGGTATGTCACTTATTTGGCATGAGATGCTACAAAAATACTTTAAAATGTCTGAACGTTCAGTACATTTTATGTTGACAACCACAAAAGAGATACATACCTTCTTGTTTAGTTTGAGCCATGTGCTGAGTCCCTTGCTGTCTGTGTACTGGAGTCCAAAGAACCAGATTTCTCTCAGCCCTATAGTTTTTACTACCTAAAGATCGATAAAAGAGAGAGATTAACTTCATCATTAAGTAAATGTATCGTATTACAATGTAACATTTAAATCTTAATAAAACTAATGTGCTGTACATAATAAAATTTGCGCGAGACTTCTATGCTACTCTCACGTATTGCACGTTCATACAAGTTTGAACATGCATGTTACTCAAGCCCCGCTCAAGCACCTATAAAAGTTGAGCCGGGAGCCAATAGACTACGGTAACGAGCCGCTAATCAACATTTTGTGATTAATTACTAGACATTTATCGTGGCGGCAGAGAGACGTATTGTTTTAGAAGTACCATCAAGTACGCTGACAAAGGCGGTTTGCTTGTATTCTCGTCAAACTCCTTGGACTTTTTCGAGAGAGATAGCTACTAGCAACTAGCACGTTATATGATTGCTCTCGAGAGTGAACGACTGTATGTTAATCTGGGACGAATGTAAACGAACAATCGAACACCGAACCAGTTTAAGAGTGAACCCCACCTTAGCTCGTGGGTGTGATTGGGAATGTTCTGGTTACACTTTCACGCAACTAGGAGTGAGAGGTGTCTAAGTAAATATCATCGTAGCATGACCATCATTCACAGCTGGCTGACTCCCTAGCCTGCTTCCTTACACCAGCACCAGGGTATATACGGTGTACCCGGTATCTGCTGTACTTGGTAATTTGGAAAACTTTAGTGAATATGCAAGTACATTGTGTGTAAACTTTGCAACGAGATCCCCCATACATGTTCATTCTTCAATGACACACCAAAGCAGGTTGGTTGGCCTTAAGAGCGAAGTCTAGCTACTTGATTACGAATCGAAAAAATCCTTGAAATCAATTGATAATTTCCTTGAAAATCATCTTATTAGGCAGTCTGAGACCTTGATCGTCGACAGTTCAAAGACCTTGTATATTAGGGCATTTACTGTAGTTGTACATAAAACGTAATGTTTTATCAAGTGTCCCCGTGTGGTGATGGAGCTACAAGGTGACTTGGTTTCACTGGCATGTCGACCAGGACAAATCTGGCAGCAGGATACAAACATGTGCCCTTAGATCTGTGACTCACATTGGCTCGAGGCAGACAGACATGCACAGCTAGATCACTCTCTTCTAAAACACGAGTGTCTTCACTGTCTCACCGCCGAATCACGAAGCAGCGCATCTCCAGCCAAGTGTAGACAAGCCATCTCGAGCGATCTGTCTGTGATAAGTTGTTTAAGGCACTCGCCGACTGCTTCCATATCAATACATGACAGTATATACAGGTATGTATACGTGCGTGCACATATATAATGCATAGGAATGATAATCGTCGGCCGATGCCAAATTTTAGCGCACAAAATACTATGCCACAGTTCTAGATCAATCGAGATCTCACCTCATAAACAGATTGATTTTGCTTTGATGTGTCATCGGCCCCTGATAAACTTTCAAATGCCAGCGACAATTTTGCCGTCAGCCATATTTCATGCTGTTGCGATATCGCTTTAAATCCACATGGGGTTTGACAGGAAGCGTTTCAATATTTTATGAATACAATTGGCAGGTTGGAGTATTGAGGAAGGTGAGTTTCTGCTATCAGTGCGCGAATCAGCACCGTCTGTAACAGCTTACCGAGCTCAGGCACTTTCTGTACGACAGACTGCCGGTTATCGTGAGTTCCGGCAGACTCGCCTTTCGCACCTGTTCGTGATTATTGCTCTCGGCTACGAAGTCTTATGATAATAACTTTGCAGTTCGTAAAGAACTACGTGGGCTTCTTAGCTCATACCTAGACAGCTAGTCATACATCTGAGGTGGTGTGTATACGCACACTAGTATATTATTCATCTAAATCACTATTGGCACACATACAACATATTTTAAAACTTGACCTTGCATGACACCAGTCTACCGTGCATAAACATGTACGCCGGTGCGAGTGCATATATATCCGAGGTGAGCGTGTGGCGTCTCTTGGTATAATTGTTTATCAGTAAGATAACAGAGATAGACAGATCGCTGTCTGATATGTCGGTATGGGTGTGTCCGTCATCAGTTATCACTGGTGGGCGCAGGCCATTTACTGTACCAACCACAACAGGTGTGAGATTATCAGTGACAACACAGCCAGCGTACTTGTGATCAATTATCACCGAGATCAAAACAATCTGCCTTCAGCAGCTACACGGCTGGAGTGTCTGCTTTCACTGTCATTTTCCTTGTTATTTTCTCAATCATATACGGTAGGTTTGCTGTTTAGATGATTCAAAGTTATCTAATCAATGGGTGCTGACTGGGTACATGTAAAGTCGTTCTCACGTCAACGGCTCGTGTGAGGAATTGTGTCGTGAGAGGGACATAATGGTGGAAATCGGCACTCACCTGATCGAAAAGCTGTTTGCCAGTGGTATTCGGCTGAATGGCAAACTCCAGCTCAGCGTCCATGGTGGTGACGCGTACATTTACCTGTAACAGAAAAATAAAACGTTGTAAGATGCAATCAACGCGCACAATGTGATAATAACGCAACTGTCATTCTCGTTAGTCTGTAACACAAACGCAAGTAATAAAATGGGTATTGTTAGGATTAGGTAATACACAAAACACAAAAGCGGAATTAACTAGGGTTAGTATAGTGAAGCATGTGCAATCAACATATAATCGTCATATTCTAGAGCTTACAAATACAAAACATTAATATTTCGCATTCGTTATATTTACATCATTGGATATACTGTATTATTGTCCATAAAGTTATTTACAATTTACAATGACTGTATAACAGTGATAATACATTTGGTACCATGTTATCATATGTTTTGTAGATTTAAATAAGATTGATTAATTGTTCAATGCAAAATTATATAACAAGTCAAACATTTACAAACTATCTCTAAAACATGCTGTTATAAATCTAAACAAAGTTATAATAACTAACATAAGCACGTTCTTTTAAAAATGCCAAGTGCCGAGAATGAACATTTCTGACAAACGGATAGCTTCTACTGCTGGTCTGCACGACTTCTAATGCGTTCCATTCGTAATTTGTTCATTTCAGCGCGATGTACAATTATTTTTTACAAGTACAAGGTAATGTGATAAATTAACCGTTATACTGACATTTTCGTATGGCATTGAGTGTCAATACAAGATTAAGTACAAGTATAAGTCGAGTGATAAATGTTGCATATTTGATATTTTACATACACTTCGATATAACAACAATTAAAATGCATAGTGCTGATAAAGTATTCGGGTGCCATTCGCATAAATGATTGCAATAATTTTGAGCGATGCCATTCAGTGTGCATTTTACTCGGTTTTACTAAACCCTAGAATGCTCAATCGATAGATTACGAAACGTTTCCTGTGCCAAAGTGGTCCTATCTCAAATGACCACGAACAGGTATTACCATATCAGAGAATTTGACATGGGAGTGTATCGTGTTTCCTAATGATAACTGACTGGTGCAGAAGGTGGGAGTACTGGTTTAACTAACAGCCTTCTATTTCCGTGGGTTAAAGCGCTACCAACTCAGATTCAGTCACTGCCCACACGCTCGATAAGAGGCTTGTTTGGCTTATGAGTCGAAACAAGCACACAAAGGACTTTTTTAGAAGGGCTGTTTCAAAAAGCAGGGGTCGCCAGGATCTTTAATTCAAACTTTAAAAATATAGTAAGAGGGTGACTTAAATATTATTTACGAGCAGCTACTGCAGTATTAAACATGAAACACTGTGGATTGGAGGGGTGTGCATCGCCTGAATTATACAACTTTTAGTGTGAAGTGGCAGTCATTGAAAAGCCTAAACTCTACTATGATAAACAAATAAAACTCTCCAACAGGAGAGATAAGAACAGAGGGCATGTTGAAGCCTGCTGGCCATTTCCTGCCCAAATTAGGAGCACAATAAAAGATGAAATAGCATTCTTGAAATTTTGATCTTAGCTATGCATGAAATGGTTTACTGGCGGACCCCTTATCAAGGCTGCTGAAACAGTGCGAATGTTTATCGTATAGCAAATCAGTAGTTATTTTAGCGAGGTAGTCGCATAAACCACAACATGTTTGTGCCAGGGCAAGCCCACTTCAAGCAATGCCGTTCAGGTATTCATTCGCCACACTTATAATTAACTTACGAGTCACTGAAGCAAGTTATCTGTAAACACTAAACACCATTTACTGATAAAACCAAACCTGCACACTTTACTGCGTGCTCGGTACTTAAGTTGTACATGTATATGATATGATATGGAACTGGAGGAGTGTACGACGAAACACTACCTGTGAATTGTGTATGTTACAATGCACGAGCAGACACCAACTGTCAGCAGTTAAACGGCATGTGCATACTTTAATGCTTCACATTTCAGGCGTGCACATATCTGGCATCGAGTTCATAATATCAATGGACAACGAACGAGATATCGAGTGCAACTCATTATAGATATCTTGCACATGGTTGTATAAACCAGTTATTTAAATTTGAAATCTTCACAATGCAGTACATACGCGAAATTTGGGATACAAAAATATGGTCTTATGAATGATAGAAACTAATAGACATGCTTCGGACCTATTTACATATGAAGAATATTTACTATACTCAGGCATCATGCTGGAGTATCATGCAAAATACAAAAATATGTTGAAGAAGTAAAATAAGGTATCAACGAAAGCGAAATTTTCTGACGAAATAATGGTTTCCCCAACAAAGATACAAAGTGTATTACTCTTTGATACACAAATAATGAAATGCGCCCTATCTTCTTAACTGCGTAGACAAAACAACAAATTCACACCGGACAATATGCAAACTGCATTCTTACAGTTGTGTCAAATTTACCTTTTTGTTGTGATTATCGGCTAATTCAATTACCTTTTTGAAGAACTAATGAGTCCACAGATGAGAGAAGATGAGAGAGATAGAGTGATAGTAAACAACAAAGGTCATAGTGAGGCAAGTTATGTGCTAATAGGAGAATACGAAGACAAACTTTGAATCATTAAGGCTCAGCCAGAGAAATACGCAATAAATAGCAAAGTTAGTTACCAATTAAGAAGATTGACTAATACGCAATAGATCCGACAAGATAAAAGATCGTTTGTACAGCCAAACTAATATCATAATCTTGTTACAATGGTTTTACCATTGGGCTGTAAATTTCAATCTTATCAATCAATACAAATAGTAGTTAACTTCAAAGGCATGAAACTTAATTGAGTTAATGTTATTAGGTTGGGATATCAGCAGAAGCATTGCTATGTATGCATAGAGGCGTCACATTCGCATATCGTATCAAACCTGTAACTGTAACGTCAAACGTGTTACGTCATACGGGGGAGACAGCTACGCCATACGTCAAACGTCATATCGTAACTTTTTTATGCTAATGGAAATAACCATGCGTATATTGTGATTGTATATTTTACTTTCTCCTCTTTGGATTTGGACTTGAACCAGCTGAGCATCGAGTGACGATGAGTTTGCTCCGTGCCATCCTGTACATGGTAAACTGTGTCTCCCTGCCAACACAGAAGTACATGTTATAAACGCACACTTTCTCAGCTTCCCTAGCACACCTGCATGACAGCCGCCATCATGCTGGCTCCCATGGGACATCCGCGCCGCAAACAGGCAAATCACTGGCGCTAATTTTCGAGGTATCGCATGTCCGATAATCAGAGCCCATTGCAGGGTGGATATAAAAGTGCACCACTTTCTAATATCACTTGTAAACATGCTGGAACAAAAACATGGCGGCGGATATCCAACTCCGAGTGCAAATATGTGTGTGTGCGGAGATGAGATTCAAGCAGATTCCAATAACTCTTCGCTTCCTCGAGCCTTGCAATGTGTTTTTCAAATACAAAAAACATGACGCGACAACGAAAATTGTGGCATTTAATAGCGCTCTTAGCGATAGCTCTCACAATTCTTGAGAAATTAAATTGATTGTGGATGTTCTGAAAATCAGGCTAAAATGTTTAACGAAAAACTCTCGGCAAAGTCCCTAACACTTATCGAAACATATCTGCAACATGACTTTGTGCGACTGTTGTGCCCTGAAATGCGAACTTGTGAATCTGAATGTGAAAGTTAAAAAGGACATAAAACGTGACCACTGGAAAGAAAATGACGTTGATACAGAAGGACTGTGCTAGAAATTAGCTAATATACAGCTGGTGCATATTGGGTTAAATAATATGTAGTAGTGTGGATATCTAACGTCGCAATGTAAAACACTCATTAACAGACAAAAGACACATATAAATGATAAGCGCCCATGTACACGTACATTTTGAATACGAAAGACAGTATTGACAATAGGTCTTGGCAGTGTATGCACTGGCATGTGCATCTAAGGCGAGAGCACTTAGTGACACAGATATCATATAATGCATCCAGAATACACCATGGGTAGGAGACCGGGTATTGAGCAGGGCATGCAAACTGAAGTATCCAGCACTTATTTGAGTTGAAAAAAACATCAAGCCATTTAGTTAGGCTACATTAACGACCCCATCTTTGGGATTAGCATGGTTAAAGATTACATTAATCTATGCCCTCGTCGACTGTCGATTCAAGGTTGACGTTTACATATGATAAGGTGAGTGGAACATCAGGTGCAAAGCCCAACCTTTAAGACTGGTCTCCGCACGTTTGAGGCTAATCTTTAGGTGATAGAAGTAGATATGATAGTGACTAGAATACTGATTTGATTTACGAGAAACACGTTATTTAAGTGAACATCCGAGGGGTTTATGGGATTTGTTGACACAGTAAAAGAAGTAAATTAGCTTGTAACTTGTTACTTACCGGCTTCGGCATCTTGACTGTTTCTTTTCAGTCACGCCAATACAAAATACAGGGTAATCCTTAGTAATTTGGTTCAATGGTTATCACTAAAGTGTATCCACTGAATCGCCTGAAATAAAAAGTGAAACATCATTATAGTTATCCGGACTTCGAATCAGCGGTTAAATACAATTACAAATACAGTAATTGTAGGCGTTGACCGTTCATGCGGTAGAATGAGTCACACGTTTTATTTCCTTGTACCAGGATAAGCTGGTGACTTTAACGGTGATCCTCAAGTACGAAAAATTGCAGTAGAGTAATAGCATAATGTATCAAGTTTCTTCTATATTCCCCCTCCTGCTTCCTTGTAAAACAGAAAACAGAAGTTTCCGAACGACCGGGGTAATTACAGGAATTCCCGACCGAAGTGGCATTACCGGTACATGTATGTATGCTGATGTTATACAGTATGAGGAAACATTAAATTGCCTGGACAAATTTACATATGCATGCGACCACAAGATTTAAAGGACACTTGTAGCTTGTATATGCCGGTATGTATAAAGGGGCGGGTTTAAATCATCCAATAAAATGCGTCAGACGAGTTAAAGCATTTTGAACTGTAAGCTGAACTGATTTGTAGACTGAATATTATTTGTATTAATGCAAACCATCACTGTTTAAAGGCATGTCACTATGAGGGCATATCGGTTCATAAAAATAGCTTTATCGCATACAATTTTACTATCGCTGCATTCGCTATTACACATGATAAGTGATGATCATCCATTCCTTATGAATGAATCACGAACGGTTCATGACAATAAAGTGCATCTATACGTGGCCAGAAGGATAGTCATTTAAGCTTGTCATATCCAACAAACAAATAGGTTCAAGTACATATTGTGTGCACAGTGCACAGCCTGTACAAGGTGTATATAATGCATGAATGTTAAACAGGAATGAACCTTGGCTTTTAGGGAGTTGCCGCCGAGAGCAATCAGATATCAAACGGAGGCGACTGCAGGTACATATATATCTTACTGATACACAGTGAATGAAATAAGCCGGTAGCCGTTTTGAGGCAGGGGTGTAAAACATCGGTCGGGATTCCAAACAGACCAAATATCTGATAAAATATTGATGCAAGGCTCAATGAGTAATAAATGTGAGATTTTTACAAGGTGCCACATAGTGTTTCAATAATATATTACATGAGAGTAAAATTAACACAAGGTGACACGTTTCAACTCATATCGTTCAATGAGTTTTATTCTCCATGATTTCGTCTCAATTGAAACATTCTAGCGTGCGCGGTGCGACATTACTTGTTTCAATTAAGCGACCAAAATGCTTAACGCAGCTTAATTCCCCCAACGACTGCTCCGAGATGTAAATATTACATATCTTCACGTGTATTGAAAAAATGATGAATTTATCGCAGTGATGCGCAAGGTATGCGGCAAATAGCACACAATTAAAATGTCCTTCCCAGCTGTCATCCATTTCATACATTCCTACCGTGTGACAAGTGCTGGGCCAGGGACAACATTCAAACTGCACAACCACCATTCAGGTGTATAAAGCAACTTTTTACAGGTAACGAATACGCAGCTGTGGCTACTTGTGAACATTAAAATATGAAGTGATCCCCATTTTGACCACCGAAACATTTTGATTAGTACTCACCTGGGTTGGGCCGCACCTTTCAGACCATTAAATCACACAATTGATGTGAAATTACAACGTACACCTAGCTAGAGCTTAAAACGCACAACTGTCACAACGTACACACCAAACCGGACCTGTCAAAAACTAGTAACTGCTTTTAAATAACTCCATAAAATGCGGACTGGACACCTACCTGCTGACAGAAGAGAGACGGGCGGGGTGGGACTGCTCGACAAGAAAATACTATGTCCCGACGCAACGAACAAAGTTCAAGTGAGAGAATATATAATGTAAAATAAGGGGCACCTGCTTTAGCCACATGTAACTGGCGGAAATGACTCAACCGGTGCCCATTTATCGATTTTCTATCAGAACATTGCGAGACAATGCAGGCATGACTCTTCCATCGGACAGAATGAAAAGAAAGGGGGGTCGTTCCCCCAGGAACTATTTTAATTTTAGGGGGCAAGAGTGGATAGTTTAAGAGAAAATAGTTACTCACCGTTGCTGGATCTGTACCGCCTGTGATAGGACAACTTCAATATGGCCGGTGTAGGCAGGGTGGGGTTAAGATAGGCAATTCAATCAATTGTTAGACCCCTCTAGGAACTATTGTAAGCCTCGTTTCAAACATCTACGGGGGACTCTTTATTATTTTAATTTGAAAACTGTATACTACCCATTTACGCTACTTACAAAATGTTATGCTCCCTTTTCAATTTTGAGAAGAATTGAATTTATTTCAAGATTGGGTAATTTAAAATGAAAATATTGTTTGTTGTTAATGTTTGATTACTGCGAAAATAGGATTAAGATTTGGTTATCACATATCAATGTTGGTGTTTTTACTTAAAATTATGTTCATTGAGACGTTTCAAATGATAACTTCAAATATTTGATATTTCCCAGAAATTTCATTTATTCCATTGTTTGATATTTAAATACTTGCTTTCCATATGACTCTGACATTAGATATTATTAACATGTACAATCTAGTCGATAACAATTAACGTTTCACACAGAACACGGACAACATGCGCATCATTTGCGGTTCCCCATTTAATGCTTCAGAAAATATAAAACTCATTCAACAAGTAAGAAACAAAGATATACAAACAAATTAATCTTTTTCTCACAACAAGGCCAAAATTAAGTACTATTCTAATATTAAATCAGTGAGCTTAGCAATGATAGTTGGCATTGGTTGTGAAAAATTCTTCGATTTAAAGTTTGGGAAAAAAAACTTAATTATGCGGGTTGAAAGAATTGGGAATCAATTGATCTTTGCAAATACACCAAATAATTTACTTGAACTGCGATGTTTACTTAATACATCAAATTCAATAACACAACGTGCCATCATTCTAGAACTTCATGATCAATAAATGTTGAAATAGCTTTGATGTGGAAGCTTTGCAGATAGTATTACTCCATAAATGTAATGTAATGCAAGCAAGAGTTGTTCCCATGATGATACCTTTTAATAAATTCACAGTAGAACCTGTAAAACGAAAAACACCAGCTTCATTGATATTAAAGTAGTCTTGTACTAGCAAGGGTTCTCCACAGTTTGATAGTATATTCTATTAATGGCCTCGATATAACATGTGTGCATCAACCAAGTTATACTGTGACGCAGCATCGTATTATTTCAAGTACTCGTTTTTAATTTTATTAAGATTAGGTGACACAATGAATCTAACATTACATTCACACAACCACGACGCTAGAAATCATGTAAGAATTGGCTAGGAATTGATTTGGGGATAGGCATCGTATTTTTATGTCAGTTCACGTTGAATATGGGACAGGAATTACACCACATCAGTTTTACGCAGTTTTCGGGGGGGTATGTGGCGGCTCTGCTAATTCCGCAGCAGACAGTTGAACTAAATCGTCTGAGGAACACAAATTGTCATCATATGAACAAACTATCACCAGTGAGTGTCTTTAGAGTGCTAAAAATATTAGGCCAGTTTTAAGACGTTCACTGTTAAAAGTAGGTCAACCTTGACGGACAACATTTTGAGGCATGAGCAATCGATAGAGAAAAAATCTGCAAAGTCTCACAAAATATATCTATTCTTCACTGTACTTAAGCATTAAAATGGCTCATGAATTGCAAGGTTTCGCTCGCGACTGACTCACATCGTCAACGACCTGAACGAAATCAATAGCATATAAGCCTTCGAATGACTGCTCGGAAATTTGTGAGACAGGTTTCGGGTGTATATATTTATGTATCACCATCGTCGCCTTGTGAATCGTATTGCGAGTTCACGAGGCCATTTTGTGTTAAGCTGTCCCGCTCTCCGGGGCCACCACAGCCCTGGCCGCCACCAGCTTTCCCCTCTCCAGTCCGATACTGTTCACTTACCAAGCCACTTTGATCGTCCGTGGCCGCACCTCCACTGCCAGGCTTAGTTTGTGTCGGGCTCCATGCCTCGCTCGACACGTCGGTCCCTTCTAATGTGTAAGCACCTTCCGAGGACTGTGAAGTCCGTTGGCTGGCGTGGTTGTAGACAGTACTCGCCTTAGCCTGGGAGGAGGTGTGCTGGCGGTGCTCAACGCTTGACTCGTCATCACAGCTTTCGGGGGGTCCTTCTGAGGTGTCGGTTTCCATGGCGACGTGGTGGTCACCATTGGTGGTGGCTGGTCTCGGTGTAGAAGCAGTCTGTAGCTGTTGTGTGTGCGGCTGACCCGCGCAGTTGTACGACTGTGAACTACTTGTATCGTACGTCTGACAATTGGTCCTACTGTCTGTGCCCGATGAGTTACTATCTGTTGCTGTGCTGCCTACACTAGAGCCCTGGCCAAGGTGTGTGGGTCTCCCCAGTTCTGAGACCCGGCTCTCCTGTCCGGGCTCTGATGTGTCCATGCCCTCGGCAGCGTTGGACGCCGCCGGTGGTTTGTTGGTGCTGCCCTCTGGCGGTAACGTTCTTGGAGCTGCGATCTTGTGATCGGTCTGAGAGCGCAGCGTCTCGTTTTCCTTCTCCAAAGCAGTGATTTGCTCTTTAGTGTCTTTAAGCTGCTGCTGGAGGACGTAGATGGTGCTCTGCATCCCTTCAACGTCTTCGTCCATCTCTACCAGAAACTCGTCGGTCTCTGAAAAGGGTTAACAAAATACTTATGTATCAAAACTATAAATATAAGAAGATTACAATTAGAATATTCAATTACCAAACTAATTCAGTCAAACTAAAGCTACTAAATTGTGAAAAGTAAGTGCATATGCTACATTAGACAAAGACAATCTTGCTTTTAATTTTGTTCCGAACATAAATAAAGAAAACGTACTCCTGACAGATTATTACCGGAAATATTCCATTTGATAATCTAATGGTATAGACTGAACTGAATGCATTTTGCTTTTGAACGGGTAGAACATATATCAATATAATGGAACCAGTATGTGAAAAGAGGGATAGATCTCTTGACTGTACAGAGCATTCTTGCATAAATCGGGCAAGTGGTCTTCCCTTTCATGTCAAGGATAAGTAGTCATCCTAAGCGCTATATGAAAGTTTAAGGGTCAAAGTATTTCTCAATGTACTATAGACCAACACACCTTCACAGTGCAAATAAATTGATGATAATTGCCCAAATTAGGTAGACTATTGATCATACAAGGTTTTATGTATCCCTCAGTTTTAATGAGAGTGACGATTGGAGTATAATGGCAGCGCAGACCTTCCTAGTATGCTCAGCGGATTACCCAATTAAGGCAAACAAATATAGTGATCACTTTGCCAGATTGACAGACAGTCAAGCAAAGGAGCACGTCCGTACAAAATCATTGGACAACTTACTAAAGAAGACGCTTTTCATAATCAAATGTGTGAGAAATCGGCCAAAAAATAATTAGGTTAGCTAGCTTGTAACGGAAAAGTGTGTACCGTTACATTTATATATTTAAACCCGATTGGTCTGGCTTACCGTAAATCATCGAGTATAAGCCGCCCCCATAGATAAGCCGCACCCTAAACTTTGCCATAGAAATCCCGATTTAAGCTCTGTACCTATAGATAAGCCGCACCCCTTCCCCGCCCAAATTAGACACCTGTTATGAGTACTTTTGAAGCCACTTCTTACAGTTTGTGGCATAGATTGTCTAATTGGTGCAACAGTCAGAGGC
>JAXGGS010233852.1:0-15526 GCA_035585475.1 Armandia brevis | reverse complement strand
TTGACGGAGAGAAAAACACCTTACAGTCACAAAGCATGTAACGTCTCGGGTTATCATAATGCTTACATATACAAGAGTACCCAAGTGAGAAAAGTCTTGGACTACTTCCGTACTACTAATGAAAGGCCAGTAGAAGATAATCTTTGGTTCTGGACTGCGGGGAAAATTGCTGGGGGATTCCTCAGAAATTTCAGCCACATTCAGCGAAAAAAAAGTAAAATCCTTTTCATGCAATATTGTTTCATTAGATTTTAGTGCTATGCTATGAACTTACAACTAACTGATTGGTTTTTCAAACCCGATTTGTTAATGCGACCAGTGTAAAACTCAAACGCGTTGCTAGTTGAAGCAGGATTATGATATGGAATTGTTTGATAAATTGAGATTTTATTTTTGTTATGTGAAGGCATTCTATATCACTACCATTCCTTTTATACTTTTCAGTTAGTTAATGCTACTCAATGTCATAAGTCTAGTATCCCTTTTGATTTTTAACTCGATTTGGCTTCCAGAAAGATTCTGTTTAGCGATAACATTTAGAAAAGTGAAAGTTCCTCTAACAGCAAAGAAACACTTCTCAGGAAAGCAATGTAATAAGGAATACAAACATCTATGCCAGAAGAACACTCTCTGAATACGAGTGCATTAGGAAACCAGGTTTGATTGACACGTGAAGCACTTGCAAACTATGTTACATGTAAAGTGTTGTTTGGTTAATTGATTTCAGAAGCATTGAACATTTTTCGAATTCGTAATTGAATTATAACACAAAGTCGGTTCTCTAATTTGTGACCCATTGCCAAGTTTAGCTTTCATAACTCATTTAATGTAGTTACCAATGAAAAAAAATCAGAACAAATGTATCTCCTTCTCTCATTCCGTTTGTTGAAATTGCTATTCTAAAAGTTTTCTGATATGTGCATAACTGTTGTGACGTTGAGGAATCTATGAATTTAAAAGTGAATTCGCTTAAGTCAATTTCTTCGTGAATGACGCGTGAACTAGCACAGCAGAGTGAAGACTTGATAACCCGTAAACACAGAATATCGTTTAACTGATCCAATCTCTGGCGTTTATTGTAAATTTCTTAAGGTAAAACTAAAAAGGTAATAAACGTACATGTAAGTTTACGTTACTCTTCACATTCAGCATCACATACACAAAAACCAAGCGCAGCTTAAAGTTTACCAAATAACATGAGTAAATATATGTATAATAACAATCTACAGTAAAAGCGAAAGATCTTACCACGTTGAGAAAAGCATATTGAACTTTTAAACACTCGTAAAAGAGTAAAACAATCCTCTGAGAAATATAAGAAGTGCTATATCGAACATCCTTGTTTTTATCTAAAAATAGCCTTTTACGGGGTTCTCGACCCGGGGGACCATTTAGTTATGACGCGTCCCTTTAAAGAGCAGTTATTATTTCACGACAATGGTTACTACTTTGTACATTAGACTCGCGTCTCAGAAAACCGAAAAATCAATAACTCGCAACGCAACAACTGTACATGATTAGACATTAAGCTCTCAATTCTGGAAACACAAATGTCAATGTTCTACTAATATTCTAAACCTGCATCCCTCCCCTATTGAATGATAATGTTGAAACACGTCGCCCTTCCCCTGTGAATATTAATATTTTATACCTGCTTCCCTCCCCCATTAAATGATAATGTTGTAAACACGTCGCCCTCCCAAATTGAATGATAATTTTCTAATCCCGCCACCCTTCCCCCGCTAAATATTAAAAGTGCCCGCCCGGTTATAATTCTTAAATATAAACCAGCCTGCCCTTCCGGTAATTATACTTAAATAAAAACCAGCCTGCCCTTCTGTTAATATATTCATATTAACCCGGGCCGCCGTCCTGTAAATATATTCAAATTAACCCGGACCCCCACCTTGTAAATATATTCATATTAACCGGATCGCCGTCCTGTAAATATATTCATATTAACCCAGGCTGCCGTCCTGTAAATATATTCATATTAACCCGGATCGCCGTCCTGTAAATATATTCATATTAACCTGGGCCGCCGTCCTGTAAATATATTCATATCAACCCGGGCCGCCGTCCTGTAAATATATTCATATCAACCCGGGCCGCCGTCCTGTAAATATATTCATATTAACCCGGGCCGCCATCCTGTAAATATATTCATATCAACCCGGGCCGCCGTCCTGTATATAAATTTATATAAACCCGCCTGCCCTCCTACAATTTTATTTATAACAAAATTTCTCTTAGAAGAAGTGTCATAACAATTATGTTCTGATTCAGAAACCTGTAAAAGAACTCGCATGTTATGGTGTTGTCTAATAATCTCTAGGTATACCCAGATCGACGCTGTCTCATCTGAGAGCTATATAGTATTAGTAACAAGTGTAAAGCGGGATCTCACAAGGTGGAGTTATGCTGTAATAGAGAGGGTACAAGGAAATGTATGGTGAGCTGTGCCATCGATGTATTAGCTACACCGTTATCGAGGGGATCATAGCAGAGCACATTCACTATAAACAATGTGCATGTAGTACATTCTGAGTAACCTGCACTGCGTATTGCAAAACATATATTTAAGAGAATTCAGATATATATTACAATAATACGCCAAACTAGAGATGTAATGATATATTTAGTACTTATATACATAAATAATGACTAAGCTTATTTGACAGTGGAGGGGCGAGCATGCAGACTGGCAAATCATCACCTCAATGTTGCCAAATTTTAAAATAAATGAGCAATATCGAAATACAGATTTGTTGTTGGATACATCAGGAAGACGTGTCTTTTCCAATTTAAAGTCATATAGTTCGAAAAAGATGTGTATATGGAATATATCAGCGATATTCATTATCAAATGTATGAACAATAGCAAAGCAATTTCCAATCACAAACTCACATCACTTTGAAGAGAGCTTAAGGCATATTCATACTAAATATAAACAAATCAAGAGTTGATAAACAGCTTGATTGCTGTTACATTGGAGGGTATTTCTGTGTAGTTCACTAGAAACAAGATAACTCATTATATTAATGCGGGTATCAATCAAGCAGCAGTATCCATCTTGTTTTGTTTTCATATTTGTTTGGGAAATCCTTGATATCATGCTTGAATGTTCAAAACTAAAACTTTCTGTTGTTTACCTCTTTGTCAAACTAAACTTGATAATGCTGATTGTTACTAGCAAATGAGTATAATGTCATGAGGCATGTGTGATTCTCACGTTGGTGCTTACAACAACTTTTGGCTTTAACATATTCGAATGAGAAATCTGTGTGTCAGACAATGATTCAGGCTTTTGAATGTCAAATACGTATAATATCAGGTCTAGTCCGATAAGAGCTTCCTGTAAGTGGTCGGTATGCATGTGAGCTTTCTGTAAGTGGTCGTTATGCATGTAAACCTTTCTATATTTGGTCGGTATGCATTCATGTAAAGCTTTCTGTAAGTGGTCGGTATGCATGTGGAGCTTTCTGTAAGTGGTCGGTATGCATGTAGAGCTTTCTGTAAGTGGTCGGTATGCATGTAGCGCTTTCTGTAAGTAGCTGTAAATGGTCGGTATGCATTTAGAACTTTCTACGAGTGGTCGGTATGCATGTAGAGCTTTCTGTAAGTAGCTGTAATTGGTCAGTATGCATGTAGAGCTTTCTGTAAGTGCTCGGTATGCCTGTAGAGCTTTCTGTAAGTAGCTGTAAGTGCTCGTTATGCATGTAGAGCTTTCTGTAAGTGCTCGGTATGCATGTAGAGCTTTCTGTAAGTGGTTGGTGTGCATGTAGAGCTTTCTGTCAGTGGACGTTTTTTATGAAGAACTTTTTGTAAGTGGTCGGTATGCATGTAGAGCTTTCTGTAAGTGGTCGGTTTGCATGTAAAGCTTTCTGTAAGTGGTCGGTTTGCATGTAGAGCTTTCTGTAAGTAGCTGCAAGTGGTCGGTATGCATGTAAAGCTTTCTGTTAGTAGCTGTAAGTGGTCGGTATGCATGTAGAGCTTTCTGTAAGTAGTCGGTGTGCATGTAGAGCTTTCAGTCAGTAGTCGGTATGCATGTAGAACTTTCTGTCAGTAGCTGTAATTGGTCGGTATGCATGTAGAGCTTTCTGTAAGTGGTCGGTGTGCATGTAGAGCTTTCTGTAAGTATCTGTAAGTGGTCGGTATGCATGTAGAGCTTTCTGTAAGTAGCTGTAAGTGGTTGGTATGCATTCAGAGCTTTCTGTAAGTGATTCGCGTGCATGTAGAGCTTTATGTAAGTGGTTGGTATGCATATAGTGAGGAATGTGTCCACCAAGCTTACACTTGGAACAATTCAGTATCAAATGCCAATGGTATTCTGTATCTGAATTTCAATTAAAACGATGTAATTGCTAATGTTGTGCTCATGTCGTTAATATGTTTACATCGAGGTAAAATGGATGAAAAATCAAATCCCACGGAGCTGCACGAATATGGAACTGAGGGACAACATGAAATCGCAATCGAAAGCCCGAATTCTGGTAAGACAAACGATCACCCTACGATCTCATTAGACGATCAGGGTAAGGCAAGTACAGCTGACTACAAAGCTATCGTACAGCCAACAGTTTTGTTATCAGGCACGACTGGAGTAAACCAGGAAGGTCCTATCTTCACACATCTGTCCTGGAGGGAGAGGCATAAACACAAATTGTACACCAACCGTCATGTGGTATCCATAGTAGTAATACCCCTCATCTTATTGCTGATTGGCGTGGCTTTCATGTATGGCCTGCATAATGATCAACCTAACATGCATGGCATGTATACTGATGAAACTAAAAGACGCACAGGTATGTAACTAAAGAAATATGAAATAAGTATTTGACATTGTTTTGGTATTTATCTAACATGTTTTGAAACATCAGGTACATTTATCACATCTAAGATCAGCCATGTGGCCACAGATGCTGAGCTGATAACAGGTATGACACATATCAGGTCAATTATATTGATGACACTAATTTGATAACATAAATAGTATCGATATTTATATATCTGTAGAAATATTTATGCATTACAGCCACCGCAGCTAGCTCCACCATTAGACAGGACACGACAGAGCATTGTCTAACAACAGGTCAGAAGTATAGGAACTCAAATATAGAGATCACATTAATTAATTTAAAAAGTAAGTCATTCTGGGTTATCCTTCAGATAATTTGCAGAGAGCAGCTAAAAGATCTAGATTTTTCTTTAGTGAGGATGATAGGACCAAGAACTTGTTCGAGCTTACACAACCATAAAGAACTAGTCTTCCTGAACAGAGAGGATGGCTCAGAAGATTTCTATAGAAATTGGACAAATTATAAAGCAGGATTCGGTAATCTTGAAGGGGAATTCTGGTTGGGTTTAGAATGCCTGAATAAGATTACTGAAGCAAGTGAATATGGTTTACAGGTAGATTTTGGCGATTTTGAAGGTAATGTGTATCAATCTGCTTATAGCAGTTTCTCAGTAGGGCCGGAATCAGGTGATTACCAACTGGCTGTATCTGGGTACAAAAAACATAGCACAGGTGGAGATAGTTTAACAAACGAAGAACATGACTGGGCTTTAGTAAATAAAATGAGATTTTCCACCTATGACAGCGATAAGGATAGATGGAAAAAAAACTGTGCAAAGATGCGAAAAGGGGGGTGGTGGTTCAATAGATGTGGTTATGCTGTCCCTACCGGTGTGTATGTGATTGGAGGGCAGGAAAGTAATACAGGTGTCATGTGGCATTCTGCTAGACACATCTACTCTTTCAAATATATGAAACTTACACTGGTTAAGAATTAATATCACATGGTCATATCCATATAATATCTCTTAAGATTTAACTGTTTCGGCTGCTTCCTTCAATTTTTTGTAGTGAATGTAAATGTTTTTATTGCACTGAAATTGCATGTTTCGTCTAAATAGTTTTGTATGTAAACATGTGATTGGACATATATTTCAATTCTATAGATGGTTGCAACAATGTAGGCATCTCAATAAACAAGTATTAAATCATAATATACGAATACATCACCCAGATTTTGAAATTTAATTGGTCATAGGGGTCTGGATAATCTTATCATATCATTGGTACTTTATTTCTTTAGAATTAATTTACGAGATCATATTTAATCTTTATGAAATTGCAGGCACAGATTTGAACATAGCTGTCAAATAATTATGTCTCCGGACTGTGTGCTGTAGGTGTAGAATATCTAAAATTGTGGTATAATATCTAGAAATAGAATTATTCGTTAGATCTATGAAAATTCTTAGTACAATAAGATTTTCTAAGCTGCATTATAGACTTGAATAATCTTTATTTTAACATATAACTACTATGACCAACCTATAACTGTGATGCTTGCAGTTCATTCAGGAATATCATTATTGTAATAATTCTAAAATATAGGAAAAGATTTCTTGAAAAAAAAAAAAGTTTCCGAACATTACATATTTAACTCCCAGGCAAGCAGGCCTATGAACTGGCAGGCGGGCAGGTGGGCAGGCAGGTAGGTAGGCAAGCAGGCAGGCAACGGGGGCAAAACTGTTTTTGTCACCGCACACTGCTTAACACCTTCTGGCAAAGTCACAACAGACTGTGTGCCAACGATGCTGGTATGTGTGTGAATTACTTCTGATATATCTCATAACTACATATGTATACTACTAGTTGTGACGGTTCATTAATCACTTGAAGATCCGCTTAAGCGTATTTTGGTCACTTTAAAGCAGCATCTCAACATGACGACACATATGTTAGATTACCTGTAACAATAATTACCGGATAAATGATAATTAAAAATGTGAACAATTATGAAATGATATGTCAATGAATGATTTATTTTCAATTGAGAAAAAATTGCCCATAATGCCCAAAGTGACTGTCAGCCTATTTAGCCAGTAACTGTTGATTTCCTGAAATTATGCAGCCATTTGGTATTTTCCTCTTGAATATTCATGGTTTGGAATTCATTCATAACTAAAAATACATAATTATTTCAGGTCGAATTGTTTTTAGAGGATTTTTTTTCCCAATCCTATTGTATTCTCGCCTGTGTCATTGATTCTTATACACTCTGAAGTCATCTGCATCTTGGAAGCTTTGACGAAAACTGACAAAGCAGAAGCGATCTTCTTGTTTCTACACGGAATTAAAGGATTTCGATTTTTCACTTACAATGCTGATTTAAGATTACATATTTGTAGACCATCTATGACAAGTAGGACAGCCAAGTTCAGGTGGTTTTCCGATGAAGTGATCTTCGACACATGATAATATAATATCACAATATAAGCCATGATCAAAAGGAATAAACAATGACATCACTCTACTATTATAAAACTAATAATAAATTGATGAACCGTATCTAAAAACTGTGACTTGATTCTACATAAATCGGGGCCTCCAACGACATTATATTCATGATTATGGTCATTACTCTTCTTTTGGCGGACAAATAAATGTTTGTGCATGAATCAGAGTGCATTACATCATTCAATTCAATAATAAATTCTTCTTAATGCCAGCCAGCAAATATTTTTATATTTCCCAGCAATTGATAATTATGTAATACCGGTCCCAGCAGAATTATCCGGTTGAAACCTGCCAGCAGAATGAACTATTTGGTTGAAACCTGCTGACTGAATGTAATTGTTCGACAATAGCCAGGGCAGAATGAAATTATTTGACAAAACCCCCGGAAAAATGAAATTTCGGACAATAGCCTGGGCAGAGTGTAATTATTTGACAAAACCCCCGGCAGAATGAAATTTCGGACAATGCCCTCCTGCAGAATGATATTTTGGGATAATAGTTCCAAACAGAGGGTTTTCACGCAGATCAAATTATATTTAAAAAGTTCCCAGCCGAACAAATACTCGCATATGTTCTGCAGTATTTTTTCTTTTCCCAGCCAGCAAGAGGTTCAAGAAGAAGAAATAGCCTGCAGAAGAAATAGTTGAATGCCCCTGATATATGAAACAGAGAATGAAGCATCGGATCGTATCATTTGAGGAAGCTCTAAATTTGCAATTACCTCTGCTGACAGGCAAAAAACTTATATGGTATTGAGAGATAATGCAAAAGATAATCTGATTCGATTCTGAATAATTTGATTACAACAATGATATTATTGTTCATCAATAATCAGCAATATTTTACCATTTTAAACAGGGTGAAAATGCTAAATTTATTTACAATTAAATTCAACAATGATATAAAAAGAAGAGTATGGATTAGATAATTAATTTAAGAATTTGATAAAAACAAGTAGATAACGTAGCTTTCTAAAAAAAAGGGGTATATCCAGAGCTCTGTGAAATGAAAATAATATGTGTATATTAGGGATATTGCAGTTTATTGAATTACATGTACATAACCTACATATAATTACAATGATTATCTTAAGGCATAACATTGTAGTTTTGACTTGGTTGTACTTCCATAAGTGTTTCTCAATACATTTGAAGTCTTGAACATATTTTCTGTAAGTACACAAGGGTCTGTCTTATAGCTGCAAATCAATATAATCGAGGGTTAAGTTTGTCGGCAGGGAGCTTGGATGTCCTATACAAATATTTTGGTAATTAGAATGAGATTCCGAACGACCCCAAATCACCCCTTGATCAAATCACAAGAAGATTTAAAAAACTCTTTATATGTGTCCACATTTCAGAAATATCTTATTACATTAAATTCCAATACTATCCACAAAACCCAAGCTTTGCCATTAACAAACCATTTAAAGAGAATTAACAGTGTGGTTGATGCTCCATTTTTTCCTCCTGTGTTTTGAATATCAATATCGATATATACATAATCTAAAAAGTATAAAGATCAATATCTGTATTGTCTAACTAATGCAGGGTTACAACAATTTCATTTGTGAATCTGCAAAAAGTGTTGGGTTGGACATGAATGTATAATTCAATAAGGTTCCAGGACAAACAATAGATTACTGTATATCATAGTTAGATTATGACAACACTTATATAAAATGGTTGCGTAGACAGTTGGGCATGACATGCTAGAAAGCTTCATGCCTAAATCCTGTCAAATTTTCTAGATATATAATGTGGTTGGAAAAAGTTATATCTATCTGATAGTTGGCCAATGTCGGGGTATTAGTGGGTAATACATAATTATGGTATAGCTAAGTCGTGCGATGGTGTGAACCACAATAATAATGCTAATGTGATAATTATATGCTCACTACACATATATGTTTCCTTTCCAATTTGTTATATTGTGATTTGAGCAGTGCATGTGTTGATTCAGTTTTGATATACACATGTACATACCCGGTATAGGCAATGCTGTTAGTTGATTCTCTGAGTATGTTGTCTCCACAGATATTATAGTTGGTTTAAAAGAGAACCCTTAGATAGATTGTCATATTTGTTATAAATTATATTGCTTTCTATCCATATATTTGAAATTGTCCTCATGAAATTCAGGAATAACCTACCAGGAATGTGATATCTCCGTTTTTCTCGTTGAGTAGTCAGTCTGATCTTTAACGATGATAACCATATAACAGGGTAAAATAGTTATGTTACTTGTGTGAAACATTTTTTTAGTAATTTAACATATCAAACCTACATGGCATACATCCCTAAAATAGCGATAGAGGTCAATAACCCCAGATCCAGATGTTTGGTGAACTTGTAATTCTTTGTCATCATGATGAAAATAACACTTGCTATGTTCTTTGCTATAATCAAATGCTACACATGTAATATTGTCAGCACAAAACATTTTACACTCGCTAATGGTTTGGAACTGTCCGCCTTCTATCCCTCCAAGAGCATGATAATCTTCTAGAAATTCCCATTTTAGGCATTCTGGAGGGCCATCTGTGTGTAAAGAAACAAGATAAACCGAAATAGCTTAAATACCCCTAGAATAAGGCCTCATGATTACTCAATACATTTACTTACTACCAACTGACATGAACCACAAGAATATTACTATTTTCCTCTCCATATTTGCTCTTAAAGTATGTTCTCTGATATAATTGATCCAGACAACTAAATACATTTCAGCTTGCTGGAACAAACACACTTGACGTAATACACAAACGAACAATCAGCAATCTGTTCTTGCTGAATGTGTAGACATCTGCAAGAAGAGGAATAACAATTTCAAATGTTTTTCTCCATTGAAGTTTGCATTAAATTTTATAATTCATCAGTTTGGGAAAAACAAATGGCTTACATCATTATTTTAAATCTTAGCTTAAAAGTTAATCACATTTGCTTCAATGATGATCATTAAATTGATTTTACAGACTATTTTTTTAAATAATATTCTGATATTTTCTATATTTTGTTTAAAGTATGAAATTACATCTTCTAATATGTACCAGAAATGAAATAAACAATAGGAACACACGAAACGATATTTGTTGATATCATGTTCCATGCCTGATGAAATATTCTAATCAAAAGATGTACAACACAATGTGCAAAGTTCTCCAGAATTTCTAAACTACTTTACCACACAGAGCTGCGCTTCTTTGTTAACTTCCCCATTACCCGCCCGCATCAATTTCGTTCTTACCCAGATCAGCTAGTTCCTTTGTCACCATAATAAAGGCCGGGTACTTCATGGAAGTTACAATGATTAAATTTATATTTGAATTAGACCAATTGGTGGTTAATGTTTACCGTTCATATTTACAATGTAACAAGTCTCCCATTTAGTCAACTGTTAATTCCTAACATGTCCCATCCTCGCATGTTGTCCGGTTCTGATTGTTGCTGTTGTACCAACTTTCTGATAAAAGTAACAGTAACCAGCACTAGATCCCTTTAATTCTTTTTGAGTACTGACCTACATGCAGGTAATTGCAGCCCTGGCAGCAGCGGATCTGTTGGGGGCACATATTGCTGCTTTTCGCAGTCAGGGTATTTCCTAGGACTCCCTGCTCTGCTTGACACTGATACCTAGGCCCTACCCCTACAGCAGGTGTGTGCTGTCAGACAACACTTCCCGTTAAACGCTTGTGAAGTGAGATTACAAGAGGATGGAGAAGGAGGGATGGTAGAAGTAGATGGAAAGTTGTCTTGTGAATTATGGCCTAGTTAAAATGTGCAGATCAGTGTCAATCAATAACCGAAAATGATCTCTCATCATTTATTTCAAAAATATATTCTGTACGTTCAGTACGGTAAACTGTAGGCATATATGTATATGTAATATAATTCACACAATTTGGACAACCACACATTTCGTTAAGTCAATAGCATGTAATATAGGAAAATAACTTACTAATATAGACCACAAGAAAAACACAAGCACATTTATTTGATCCGTCTTTCACACAATGGTGATGCTGAATTTCATAAACGCAATTGATCCAAACAGGTAAGTTAACGGATCCAACTAGAGTGACAATTAGACCGAGACTACCGAGATGCAACATGGAGGGTGAAGGTACAGCGAGGGTAGGGGTAGAGGGAGAGTAGGGGTAGATAGAAAGTGCTAGTAGAGGCATGGTTGACGTACAGGGTGGATAAAAGTAGAGCGATGTTGTGGGTAAATCATTAGTTCGAAAGTTCCGCAGCGATGTTTCTGGTAAGACTATAGACAAAATGGCAACATGATATACAACGAGTTGTTGAAGTTATTCTACGGAATATTTTATTAACACCCAATCATGACGAAAGTAATACAACGTGCAAAGTGTTTGGAGGCTTTCTGCTAACTAAGGGTAATTTAAATTTTGAATAAGGGCGTTAGAGATTTGGCGGTTTCTTTGGAGAATCACGTGATAGAGATAAAGATGATCTCTGACCAATTACGATTATCCGCCAGGAGTAACGTCTGACCGGTGGTGGTCACTCAGGTGTGACCACGAGCGGCGTCACTGGCATTGTGGTGCGGCAACCACACCGTGACTGACAATGGACAACTAAACATGAAATCAACAAAGACTCATTCGTGTTAAACAATACACAAACGTTATAAACATTGACGATACATTTTATTGTTCACGAGTGGCATAGTTTTATCTGGTTTATCTTGTCTGTTGACTAAGATTTGTTGGTAAACCACAATTGCAGTATGGCAATTGATTCGGTTCTTATCACTCTTATATTAGCATACAAGAAAAAGAGCTAACTATATCATCCTTGTGAGAAAGGTTAAGTATTCAACGTAATGTGTAGAATAAGAGGTTTTCTGTTTGGAGAAATAATTTATTTTGTTATAGATCCACATTTTAGTAAAAACTATTTATTAGCAATTCCAAAGATAATAGTAGGAAAACATATGGTTTCTTCTTCAATATGTGTTATTCCTACTTATATCATGACGTTTTAGGATTACATTTTCTTTAATATTCTTCATGAGCAGTTCCGTATCATAAAAAATAAATGGTTACAAGAAAAACTGATTGATGGGTGATGTAGGTATACCTAACATTATATCTAAAAGTTTCAGATCAGAGCACATCATTTTATTTAAAGGGCGTTTTCAAAATTCCAGCTCTCATGAGATCGATATCTTCAGTTTTATACCAATTAGCGGCTAAATTAATTAATGTCATGATGATAATAAAGAACTTAACTTAATAAAGTCCCAATTTACGTCATTAATAACAGAATTACGTATAAGATTGAGTGTTTTTATCTCGACATTCTAATACTGATGTCGATATCATGCAAGTTTAGTTTGGTTTAAAACAGATGCTAAACAATTCGTTGTAATGATATTAAGGGTAAATCCAATGTAAGGTTATATTAATTAAGTGATTTGTTTTAGAATGACGGGCTACGATGCTATTCGTATTGTACAGGGCTGATGCGCGTACTCTTATTGTTTAGACATCAAATGACCATGCTCAGCAGGATGAATTAGTGCCCATGACAATAATGAATAATTACATGAATTGATCAATATTGTGGCATATAATAAGATTAAACAAACCCATAAAACGACAGACTTAGCATGACATTAAAATTTATTTATGGTAAAATAAAACGGTGATAAAACACTGTAACAATCTGCCCATTTAAATTTGTGATCACCCTTTCTAATAGCCAGGGACAAAATAATCTGTTTCGTAAGCCATGAAACGTGCTGATACAGCTATTGGTAGCTATGGTTTGGCTGGCTGTGATTAACAACGTACACTCTGTGTGTTTGACCGATACAAACAATCGATGCATAATTAACATTTCTAACACAATCATCATGCAATTGAAAATGCTGGATAGCAATTTGCCGTAAATGTAGATTAGTAACAACAGATTATAGCTGTGTTAGCTTGTCTGCTGGACAAGCACAAAATGTGGGGATAACTAGATAATGAAAAATATCCCGGGGAGGATAGCAGGCGCCGCGTTGAGCGTGGCTGTGCAATCTTAAATCTCCGACAATAGCTGGATTAGCAGATCAGAATATTTTCCAAAACTAGGCAATGGTCAGTCACATGATCACTGGGATTCGACAGTGAATCATATTACAATCAGACACCAATCGCAAATAAATCACCATGTTACGATGGAGTAACTTTGGCAGACAGAGTAAAGCCACTACACATGTAAATTATGATTATTCTAAGGATTTTATAGTTTATTTTGTAAATTGTAAAACACAAATATGGTTGCTTTGAAAATTATGGAATCTGATACTAAACCGGGTGCTGAAAATGGATGAAGCATACATTTTTACACAGTCTTTGATTCATAGGAATATCATTGATTTTTATAAACAGATCTTTTTTTTAACCCACATGATGCATTGACTGAAGTCACCGTCCACTCTTCGGTTGATGCATCGATCTCGCCTAAGTGTGAATATGCTATTGATTAACTTAAAGAGGCGATGTGGGAGGGCACAAACAGCATTTGTAATTTGGTGTTGTTGTTGTAACCGCTGTCCATAAATATTGACGAATTTACATGTTATTAATATTGGGCACAGAACTGTCAGATCTATGTTAGGAAGAGAATATATGTGGGTCAATTTGATACACCTTTCGATGGCTATACGTATTTATCACAGCGAATCCCATCATGAGTGACGGTAATATGCAAAGCATTATTATGCGGCATAAATTAAATGAATAGATTCTAAGGTTAAGGAGGGGGGGGGCAGCAAAGGCGTTTTTTTCGCTAGGGTCGGGCAGCAATATTTTTCTTTTTAGGTGGGCGGTATTTTTGGTTTCTTTTCATGAGAAAGATCGGCGGCAGGTAACGTAAGTTTTTCTTTAATACATCATAACTTACAAAAGGTTGGTGCGGAAGGGCCATAAATACTAACTTTATGCGGCGTTATCTAATTAGAACATACTCCTATTAAGCGGAAATTGCGACTTACTAGTATGAGTGGAGAAACGTTCAGTGTAATCGGTAATCATCTCTGTCATGGTATGAGTAGCAGGCTGACAAGCTTCACTTATGTTAAAATATATGAATCAATAAAATCAGGAACTTTTCATTATCAGTACATCAGCAAGCTATACTTATTATACAAAATGGCATTAGATATACCTGTCTTTTTTTACATTTTCTTTTTGACGTAAAGGGCTCCCCTTCGAACATTTTTGACTGAAATCATCAGCTGTAACAACTTGCATCACATATTCTCCAGCTTTGGGTCCCAAAGAATTGCATTTCGTATGGTATGCATAATAATACTGAATAAAGTAAATATCTATAATGCATTAGCTCATACGGAAAATCAATTGCACTAGTCGGCCTATCTCACCGAAACAGGTAAAATGTTATTGCTTTACATATGGTGATATTTCAATCTGTCTAATCTAATATGAATCTAACCAGATGACTGGGATCAGCCAAAATTACAAATTATATAAATGTTACTACTTCCCTTGAGTTGGGTGATCCAAGCCAAACTACAGTAACACAGGAGAGGGTTATGGTCTAGCCAAAGTTCGTCGAGGATAGGAGAGGTTATAAGTAAGTTTAGCACTGTGGTGATGTGGTTATAGCTCAGTTTCAGAGTGTACAGCGACTCTGCTCTCTTACATATAGCCGGTATCACTAGTAGCTCATTGTCGTAAAAGTTCAGCGTCCTCAGCTTGGGGTATGATACATTAGCATCATAGTTGTCTTCGCAATCCATCACCATTTTATTGTTTTTCATGTTCAAATCCGTCAGAGTGGGGCTGATCGATGTGAAATCGGGCACACATGATAACTCGTTCTCATGCAAATCCAAATCGATCAGTTGCGTGCCATAAAAAGCGCAGGGGGAAATGCTACCCAGCAGGTTATCACTCAGATAGAGATACTGTAGTGATTCATATCTGATAAAAACGGGCCCGGCTAAGACGGATAAATGGTTATCAGCAAGTCGTACCTCAGTTGCGCATGACGGGTTTGGCTCGTAGGGAACACTTGTAAGCGCACCAGGTTTATGACATATTTTCACGGTGCACGGTTGGCTGTTTATTCCATAGCATATAATAATAAAACCTAAAACTTTGAAAGGGAACATATTCTCAACAGTAAGATAATGATGTGAACAGGCTTGAAAAGTGAGCCTATATAGATACA
>JAXGGS010233630.1:0-15535 GCA_035585475.1 Armandia brevis | reverse complement strand
AGTTGCATTGTTCTTCTTATTCAAACGTATGTTTGTTTCAGTGCTTATGGAATTAATTACTCTTCAATCATATACAGCTATACGAAATAATCCCAAATTAATTATTCTATGGCTGAAGAAATTGATCTATAGCACATATAACCATGGTGCTCCATATTATATTATATGTCAAATAAATACGGCCAAGGACCGGTCGTAAATGACCATATAGATTATATTCCTAGGTACACTTAATTATTCAAATTTTTAAGAATGTCTAAAGTTTTACCTTCTTTAACTAGAGCCGACGACTGGTGGAAAACAATCGGGTACGCTTCAACAAACAACATTTGACCCACATTCAATAGGTACAGATCATCTCAACTATTCATTAATAACTTCGAGCTAACAGGGAGAGTAAATTGTACATGGTTGATTGTGTAAAATATATGGGGTTCAATCAGAATAAGCCTTAAAGCAATGTAGATGTTCAATTGTTTGCTAAATACATTTGCAGAATCGGATGGATCATGTGATAGTGACCCTTGTCTGTCTGGCGGTAGTTGTACCGAGGTGGAGGGTCGCATTAAGTGTTCCTGTGTTCCAGGATTCTCGGGAGAACATTGTGAATTAGGTAAGGATATGCCGGCAGTGCAAATAACAAATTAAACATATTTAGGGTAGGCTATCAGATGGTAAAAGGGCACAAGACAGTAGATATTAAAAGTCGAGTGATGAGTATCGCATACACAGATTCGTGAACAGATAAGCAAGTGCCTAGCTAAGTGCTCAACATCATTATACACAACAGCTTGCATTTCCACAACTTCACACACAACTACAAGCTTAATATTTCACAAACACTTTACACTGAAGGTCAGACAACAATTGTTTTTAATAGTGAAACAACAACAAATTAAATAAGGATATATAGACAGAAGGCCTTATTTTGATTATAATGCTGCCAAATTGTCTTATTTTGATTGATACATTAGGTGAAACTTAACTTTAAATACATTAAATTAAAGGTCTATTGACCAGAGGCACCAATATACACCGTTCATATTCAGAAATCCTATATACCCTAATCTAGATCTTCTGTGGTATTTTGCAGCCCCTGCCTTTACTCCATCCAATGAGGTGTCCACTGGGGGGATCTTATCAACTCCGGTACCATCAACTGTTCCTGATACAACCACCGGTTTGTTTCTGAACATGTACACATAGTAATATCACGATTCATGAATTAATTACAAAGTCGTATGTCTAACTTTGATAAACTTTAGCCTTGATTCATCCAGTTGCACCTTGTTTGAGCGACCCCTGTATTAATAACGGTGCATGTATTGATCTTGGTGCAGCTTTTGCATGTGATTGCGTGGCGGAATTTACAGGGGAGCTTTGCGAAACTGGTAAATGGACCATGTATATAGAGTCCATGCTTAGTTACCATCTGGTGAAATTATATATGAATATAAGTGTCTGAGATTTACTTTTGCGTTCAACTTGTTTATGTCGCTTCAGAAATAAATCCGTGTAATAGTAATCCGTGTGAGGCTGGAAGCACTTGTTTAAAAGGACAGGGTCTGAGCTTTAGTTGTTTATGCTTCCAATGTGATTGTATTAATGATCGGTTCCCACAGGACTGTGCCGGAAGTAAGTATATTACAGTACACTGATCTATTGAATCAATCATAGTTTTGAATTTACCGAGTACGTTCTTGAAATGATAGCTAAAATAAAGTTTCGATATATTTGCTGATACGGTTATTGATATTTCAGGAAATGACATTTGTGCATTTCTCGGAGAAGGACAACACCCGTTTCCGGATGACTGCACTAAAATCCTGAAATGCCAATCAGGAGTAGCTCAGCCAGGTATTGCATGCGGGGCCCCGTTAGTCGCAGATTCATCAGGCGGAAACGAGACCACCTGTGTTTATCCAGGACAATCTCTTTGTACAGCTGGTAATTATTATGATCACAGCTGCTTAATGTAATATGAATGTCATTTAAGGACAGTATACCATTAAAGCGTATGGGCTGCTCAAATAACTGAATTATGTTTCGCCAGGAACGTTGACCCTTTGTGCTGATGTTGATTGCAACAATGCAACATGCATTAATACAGTGGGTGGATTTGATTGTCAGTGCACTGTAGATTACACGGGTATCCACTGTGAGACAAGTAAGTACAATAACAACTAGATATAGTTCTTCGACATTCTACATTCTTCAATCCCACCAAACGGAGAATGTTGCTGAACGACGGAACAATGTAAAACATGGCTTTTAGAAATGCAGCTGTGTACATCATCAACTTGTATGAATGGAGGTACATGTGTAGATACGCCAGATACCTATCAATGTAACTGTCCACAGGCGTTCACAGGCCAGAATTGTGAACAAGGTATGTTATACAATATGCAATGTATTGAAAATCAACCTTTAGTACCAACTAAAAATCTAGCCCATTAAATGTGGCGCAATTACATTGAATAAAAATGAAATAGTTTAACTCTACTTCGAAATTGATTATATATTTACCTATTCAGCATACTACCCTTGTTTGCCGAATCCATGTCTGAATGGCGGCACATGTATTGAAGACGGACCTTACTCATATCATTGTCTATGTGCAAACTGTGAGTGTGCAAATCTATTGGCCGGTGACAACTGTCAGAATGGTAACGTACTTAACATTTATGCTTCAGAAGTATATTATATACTCGCATGTGTCTTCAATATATATATATATATATATCACTCTACAAATATTTCATTATTTATCCAGAGATTAATAGTTGTTTGACGAGACCCGAGGGATACTATCCACATCCAGACGACTGTAGCATGTACATATGGTGTGTTAACTCACAGAGTTATGACTATCACTGCAATCTTGGAACGAGCTTACCTGGATACGATGCTACTTTTCCAACATGTCAGCCATCGAGCAGCGTTGCGTGTGCTTTCCATAATATTCCTGGTAAATTTATAATTATAGTTAATGATTAACCCTACTCAAGAATAGGGGTCACCTTTTCTGTATGCACCATCTCACATTATGTTTGAGGTAAAGCCAGCTAATAATTTATCATGTAGAGATAAACCCGTGTGACTCAGACCCTTGTGGAAGCGGAAGCACTTGTCTAAAAGGAGTGGGATTGGATTTCGCATGTCTCTGTTTTAAGTGTGATTGCATCAACGAACTTTACCAACCGACTTGCGCAGGGAGTAAGACACTTTTATTGAAAACCTTGGAATACACATGCTTTTCATCTACAAAGATTCAATGATAAGTTTGAATGAGAAATATTGTTTCATTGATAGGAACGAATCCATGCTCTGTGTTAGGAGACGGTTTTCATCCGAACCCAGACGATTGCACCAAACTGATCGAATGTTCAGGGGGTAGCATTGTAAGCTCCGCCAGTTGCAGTCCTGGGTTGGTTGCGAAACTCAATAATAGTGACGTGTGCACCTACCAATCTGACTCAACCTGTAGCACAGGTAAGTTTCAATAAATCTGAAGATGATTTAAATAATACAGTTATCACTGTATTTCAAATTAAGTCAACAGGAACTATTCGATACATAAAATGAGGAACGTATGTATAATGAATGAAGTTGACGTCTATAATACTAGGTATTTAATTTTGCTAGATGTACTTATTTTATGCGAGGACATTGACTGCAGTAATGGCACCTGTATTAACACTGTACAAGGTTTTACTTGTCAATGTAACCCTGGTTACACTGGGATTTACTGTGAGACAGGTGAGTCATCATACATGAGATATATTTATGATTAGCCGTGATAACTCAGACTAACTATATCCGATATCATATATAACGACCATTGACATTCACGCAGAAATAATACTGTGTTCTCAAACAACGTGTGAGAACGGGGGAACATGTGTGGATACTCCGGACAGTTACCAGTGTAACTGTGTGCCAGGTTTTACCGGTCTAAACTGCGAAACTGGTATGTGTCTAATTGTTTCTGAACAATGATGATGTAATGTAACAACGTCTAAATGCCGACGTATTATAATATTCTAAGAGAGGATGTCTTCAGGCTGAAATATAACACAGCATACATTAAACAATACAACATATTACAGTGTATGAGCCATGTGATCCAAACCCTTGTCAAAATGGAGGTACTTGCATCCAGGATGGACCTTATGATTACCACTGTCTGTGTGCAGCGTGTGAATGTGCCAACGAAATAGCAGGAGACAGCTGTGAAAATGGTAACTTGAACTAGACTATTCTCAGGCATATTCACTGTCAACAGTGCATAGCCTGTTCAGTGTATCCGCTGTCTTTCCGTTCAAATTCATTTACACATGGTATACTTAACATCATTCGCCTTATTATATATTGATTCTCGATACGGTATTTGTTGCAGAAATATCCACCTGTTTGACCAGAGACGGTTATTTCCCTCATCCTGATGATTGTGGAAAGTATATTTGGTGTACAGGTCTCACTCCATATGTCTACACCTGCCCAACAGATACATATTATGACCCATTCGCCCCAACTTTGATATGCAGGGATCAATCGCAGGTCTCCTGCGCAAAGAATAACACCATACCAGTTCCATGAATACGATGATGATTCTAGATGAAATCTACCGTGCACTGAGGTAATTACATTTAGGGATTCGTCGTGTCAGTATCAAAAACTAATTATATTTATAGGTAGGAGGTAGTCTGATGCATATGGCCATTAAACGTTCCATACATTATGAGACTCTCTCTCTCCGGTTAAGAGACACGTTAGATTGTTATTACACAAACATGTAATGCAATTTGTGTTACTTTTTGAAAGTTTACAAGGGCAATTGTATGAAAATAATGTCAGGTTTAGCAATGATATATTGAATACCAATTAATTAAGGGCAGACCACGGACTTAGTTGTAGTTAGCTACCTTGGTAATGACTAAAGGCGTGCATGCTGTAACATTAAATAAACATGGTAACACATGTCATATTTACAATACATAAATTACATCTACAAATATTGTTGTAACACAGAATCATATATATCACAAAATACTTAACCTTGTCCCATATACAAATATATATTTCCTACGTCATATACGTCTTGGTAACCAATACTTGGCGTACGCCCATAACTATGTTGATATGGTTTCTACATGAAAAAAGTTGAATAAAGGATGCACCGTTCCACAGATATGTTAGATAACTTGTTCCAACAGTGTCATGACAGTTCCTTATTCTGATTTTTAAATGACTGTGTTGTTGACATTGTTGAGCTCGATGCGCAGAACGGTCAAAAAAGACTGGATGTTGTTTCAGTGTAGAACATGGCGCTGAAATACATTTATCTGATGCGCAGAAAACCGGGGACATTCTAACCCATGCAGTTTAGATTAAATCATCACACACCATAAGAACTATCAATTATGAGCCCAGCACAGGTTAATTTTACGGTCAGTTATGTTTTTAAGGTTCATACAGACCAGGTACATCTTCCCGATTATGAAATATTATAATACATTCTACCAACATGAACATTATTTGTAGTATTGGCGGTACTGGATACTTGATACTTAATAATATATACATTTTAGAGTCACACTGACAGTTAGATGAATAAGGGACACTATGTTATAACCATTTTCCAGTCATATCGCGTACCGGCGTGCTTACACTCAATTAAATCAAACACACTTAATCGCTCAAAAGTCTCGTCTTGATAACGTGGTTGTAGTCATTATTTATGCTATTTAGCAAATCAAATATTGACCGAGTCCCATAAAAACGGGACATGATATCGTCAAGGCGTCCCTGGGACATTAGGTGAAAGCTAGGAGAAGACAAACATATAGCTCCTCTAAGGCAACAATCATTATATGCGCAACATTAAGTATGGCATGCAGGTGTTTTATACTATTTGTGTTCTGGCATCGAGGTTATTCCACCAAGAATATATGTCAGGACGTACTTGCGTATGAGAGTTGTGAGAATCCCTGGTTCTCTTCAGGGATAATATGTCCTTTCCGGGCCGACCTGTTTATTGTAACGTTAACAATCTCGACGATCTTGTATTTTATAGGAATTCGTTAGGATACGGTGAAATCAATCTGGAGCAAATTGATCAGCAGCAGAGCACCACAAACGATTCAAGGATCAAGCGAATCTGCAGGCGTATATCTCAGCTGTGGATTGCGAGAAAAGTGACGGTTTGTGGAAAATGTACTCGGTGCATGATGTGTGCTGTGATGCTTCTAGCGACTATCATACTTATCGCATTGGGAATTGCCTTATCCTTCTTATTAAAACGTATGACTGCTTCCTTGATTATTATTTGAAATATTACGCTTACGCTTGATATATAAATTATCTTAAACATTGAAGTGTAGCTGAGACTAAGCGATATAAAAAACAAACATTGTTTATGTTTTATTAATTGTTCTATATATTGTAGAGTCGGCTGGACCATGCGAGAGTGACCCCTGCCGGTTTGGTGGTAATTGTACGGAGGTTGAGAAGCACTTTGTGTGCACATGTCTCACAGAATTCTCGGGAGAGCAATGTGAATCAGGTAATTTATAAGGAGATGACAACAATGACTACAATGCAAACGAAAACAATAGGTGTAACGAATAGCACATACATGGAGTAGATGAACTAAGAACTCTAAAATCATTTCAAGTCTTTAAACACATGATATGTAATTTAAAGATTCTCAACCACAGCTATCTAAGCATCAAATTATCCCACAGGATTAAATGATTTAAAAAACATGCGCATGATACTCAGCTCTTACATCTTTCACAGCTGCTGCACCAAATGATGACACCAGCTCGAATTCAACAATCCTGGTTCAACCAACAAGCCAGACGAGAGAGACATTACCTTCATTTGTTGATGTTGACTTAACATCTTCCTTCACATCCTCGGCTCAATCAATTATGTCCACCATAGCTCTAACTACTCAGTCACTAGATTCCACATCATCACCACTCTCAACAACTAATACTATGACATCATCGCCTAGCTCAGCAACAACCATGCAAGCCTCAAATCTCCAACCCACAACATCAACTCTTTCTCCAAGCACCCAGGAAACTGACTCAACTCAGGCATCTTCCACAGTTGCTCCAACGAGTGAGGCCCCAAGTTCAGCTGCAACAACATTAGCTCAATCAACAAGCCAAACTGCACAGACATCAGCAGCCTCCTCAGTGCCAAGCAGCACTGCACCGGAGCAGAGTAGCTCTGCTAGTCAGGAATCAACAATTGTCTCCTCAACTGGTCAGGCATCAACCGTGTCAAGCCTCACCACCGGCACTGACACTGCACCTCCACCTAGCACTGATGGTCTGACAACAGTTCTGGCTAGTGACACAACAACAGATAGGGATACTCAGTCAACCGTCATTTCACAAACAACTGCCCTAAATACAAGCACAACATCCTCAGCTACTATTTCCTAAGCACCTAGTTCTGTTTCCCCCACAACTGCACCAATCACATCAACAGGTGCCACATCTGCTGGTCAGATAACAATTCTCCCCACCCCAACAATATATATGGATATTCAGATAGCCATCAACTCAAAAAATTTGTGACTTCACCTTGTAACATTTGACGCCTTTAAAAACAACTCAAGTGCCCACCACGCATGATTCAACTCCGCAGACAACACAATCTACAACAACTCCCACAATCATAACAACTATGAGTGAGTTTTGAAGTAATTGATCATAGGAGAAAAGGTCCAGAATATGCCAGAAATCGATAGCTGCTGATTTCTATTTCCTCGTGTTAAACCAGTTATGTTCAAGCATTTTCTATTTCATGTAATAAATACAAGTTGAATACTATCGTTTACATTTAACCATTTAGCGCCACTATGTCTGCGTGATCCATGCAATCAT
Source organism: Armandia brevis (assembly GCA_035585475.1). Taxonomy (NCBI): domain Eukaryota; kingdom Metazoa; phylum Annelida; class Polychaeta; family Opheliidae; genus Armandia; species Armandia brevis. The sequence continues at coordinate 7,631 of JAXGGS010233630.1, read as the reverse complement.
AATGGAACGTGTGTTGAGCTCGGTGAAACCTTCACATGTGACTGCGTTCCTGAATTTACCGGAGTTGTTTGTGAATCAGGTATAATAAATATACTAACTTAAGCTTTCACCACGCAAATAACGCGCGCCTTTTCGATATGACATATTTCACTAGATGCTTTTTCGACAAGATTGTTAACTAAGTTAACAAACATTGATTTATCATGTAGAGATAAACCCGTGTGACTCAAACCCTTGTGGAAGCGGCAGCACTTGTCTAAAAGGAGTGGGATTGGATTTCACTTGTCTCTGTTTTAAGTGTGATTGCATCAACGAACTTTACCAACCGACCTGCGCAGGGAGTATGACACTTTTATCGAAAACATTGGAATACACATTCATGCTTTTCATCTACAAAGATTCAATGATAATTTTGAATGAGAAATATTGTTTCATTGATAGGAACGAATCCATGCTCTGTGCTAGGAGGCGGTTTTCATCCGAACCCAGATGATTGCACAAAGGTGATCGAATGTTTAGACGCTAGCATTGTAAGCACCGTCAGATGCATTCCTGGCTTGGTTGCGAAACTCAATAATGGGAACGTGTGCACCTACCAATCTGACTCAACATGTAGCACAGGTAAGTTTCAATATATCTGAAGATGATTTAAATAATACAGTTATTAAATGTCACTGCATTTCAAATTAAGCCAACATGGACTATTCGATACATAAAATGAGAGACAGAGTGGTACAGTGGGTAATACCGCTGGCGCTGGATCAACAGGTCCTGGGTCCAAACCCAGGTTGATCCCATCTCACATATATGCACAGATAAATGTAAGTGCACAAGTGCACATATATCTATGTGCGTTACATTGATGAGGTGCAACGGCACCTATGCCCCATTTTAATACCAAGCGACGGTAGTAAAGCATTCAAAAACAAAACAATGAGGTACGTAAATGCAATGAATGAAGTATATGTCTATGAAATCTTGTATTTAATTTTCTAGATGTACTTATCTTATGCGACGGCATTGACTGCGGTAATGGCACCTGTATTAACACTGTACAAGGTTTTACTTGTCAATGTGATCATGGATACACTGGGATTTACTGTGAGACAGGTAAGTCGTCATACTTGAGATATATTTATGATTATCCGTGATAACTCGGACTTATTGTATCCGATATCAAATAACGATCATTGACATTCACACAGAAATAATACTGTGTACTCCAACAACATGTGAGAACGGTGGAACATGTGTGGATACTCCGGACAGTTACCAGTGTAACTGTGTGCTTGGTTTTACTGGTCTAAACTGTGAAACTGGTATGTATCTAATTGTTTACGATGATGTAATGTAACAATATTTAAATGCCGGCGAATTATAATATTCTAAGAGAAGATATCTACAGGCTGGAATATAACACAGAATATATTAAACAATACAACATATTACAGTGTATGAGCCATGTGACCCAAATCCTTGTCAAAATGGAGGGACTTGTATCCAGGATGGACCTTACGATTACCACTGTCTGTGTGCAGCATGTGAATGTGCCAACGAAATAGGCGGAGACAACTGTGAAAACGGTAGCTTGAACTAGACTATTCTCAGGCATATTCACTGTCAACAGTGCATAACCTGTTCAGTGTATCAGCTGTCTTTCCGTTCAAATTTATTTGCACATGGTATAATTAACATCATTCGCCTTATTATTTATTGATTCTCGATACGGTATTTGTTGCAGAAATATCCACCTGTTTGACCAGAGACGGCTATTTCCCTCATCCAGATGATTGTGGAAAGTATATTTGGTGTACAGGACTCACGCCATATGTCTACACCTGCCAAACAGATAAATATTTTGACCCATATAGTCTACCAGCTCTAATATGCAAGGATCAATCGCAGGTATCCTGCGCAACAAATAACACCATACCAGTTCCATGAATACGATGATGATTCTAGATAAAAACTACAGTGCACAAATAATTTACGTGACATATAGAGATTCGTCCGATCAGTATCCAAAACTAATTATACATATACTCAGGAGGTAGTCTGATGTATATGGCCATTAAACGTTCCATACATTATGAGACAGGCCCTCCGATTAAGAGACACGTTTGATTGTTATTACATAAACATAAACATGTAACGCAATTTGTGTTACTTTTATAAAGTATAAAAGGGCAATTGTATGAAAATAATGTCATGTTTAGCGATGATCTATTGAATACCAAATAATTAAGGGCAGACCACGGACTTAGTTGACCTACCTTGGTAATGACCAAAGTCATGCATGCTGCAACATTCGATAAACATGGTAACACATGTCATATTTACAATACATCAATTGCATCTAGAAATAGTGTTGTAACACAGGATCATATATATTACAAACCGCTTTGAATATTGACCTATATACAAATATACATTTCTTACGTCATACGTCTTGACAACCTGCGTTTACTTGGCGTACGCCCATAACTATGATGGTATGCCTTCTACATCAAAAAGGTTGAATAAAGGATGCACCGTTCCACAGACATATAGATAACTTGTTCGAACAGTGTCGTGATTGTTCCTTATTCTAATTTTTGAATGACTGTGTTGTTGACATTGTTGAGATCGATGCGTAGATCGGTCCAAAAAGGCTGGATGTTGTTTTAGTGTAGAACATGGCGCTGAAATGCAAATATTTATAAATGCACACTCGGAAATCATATGTTATGAAACCGAGGACATTCTAACCCACGCTGTCTATAATAGCCCAGCGCAGGTCAACTTTATACTTATAGTAAGGTTTTTAAAATCCATACAGACCGTGTAAATCTTCCCGATTAAGAGATATTATAATAAATTCTACCAAGAACAACAGTATTTTTAGCATTGAAGGTTTAGCAAGTTCAACATCATATCATGACACGTATTTATTTTATCAATAATGGCATCATGTGGTATCAACCGATATGATTCTCGCATGAACGTTCGTTTCTGTCTGAATTGCGGTTCGATCTACGAATATCGTTTATAATCAGCCTTGGTTCCTGCGTGGGAGTGGGGCAATTTAACCGGTGATGTATTGTGCCTTAGATGTATTGTAGATTGTTTCCTGCATATTTCCATCTGTATCAATCCATTTCATGGGACAACAGAAGACCAAGCATTGATACACGATATGATATATAAATCGATAAAAGTGTTGAATATTAGATAAGTGTGCACCGGTACCGATCTGTGGCGTAGTCTGTGGTGAGTTATTTGATAAGTTTATAGTACATGTACGTAGCATATCATAAATCAAATGTGTTAACGCTCAGTGTCCCTTGTATTCTGCAAAGACTTTATGAGATAGATCAATTTCCTTAAGCGCATTTCTGACCGACAACATAACTGGTATGCAAGTCAGTCACACATCAACCACCAACTGTGGCAGTCATCGAAGCCTGTGGGGAAAAGCAAACATAACACCGGTAAGGCACATGTCTTTGAGCTTTGAGGGATTGTTTGCAGATATAGGATATGGCATGCACGTATCTTAAAGCGAGGTGGTTGATCCGCCTAGAATGTCCTAGCCCACACGACATATGACAGATATAACTTGGATAGACTATGTACATGTATAACACTCCTCTTCAATGATAATATGACTTCTACACAACAACCTGTAGATGGTGCTATCAATGCTGTGGACAATGTAGAATATTGTGAGCTCAACCGGGACAGTCTTGGAAATACAGAATACGATAACATCAAGCTGGAGAATCTGGACGATACAGTATACCAGCAGATTAATCTAGAGGAAATTGATTTACAGAAAGTTTCATCTAACGACTTGCCCCCTGGATCCAGTGAGCTGATCAGACGCAGGGTATCACAGCTGTGGATGGAGAGGAACAAGACGGTGTGCGGGAAGTGTACTCGCTGTTTGATTTGTGTCGGGGTGGTCGTAGCGACTCTCATCATTGTCGCCTTGGGAGTTGCACTCTACTTCTTATTGAAACGTATGTTTGTTTCACTATTAACAATCTGTTTCCTTCGAATCACATTTTAAGAAATACATATTTATCCAGATATTATTGCACGCACGTACTACAAATTTTATACAGCTCGCTGTATATATTCATATTGAGTATAGCATAATATTGCCCTACTAGATTTTACAAACAATTATCACTTGTAATCAATTAACGGATGAATTTGTAGAATCGGATGGACCACTCAATAGTGACCATTCTTCCCACACTTTTCAAGGTAAAGTTACAGTTTATTATCCATGCATACCTAAATCTATTAGTGAATAACTTTCAAATTATGAAGAATACATGTTAGTTTGAGGTATTTTTATTTGATCAGAATTAACCACTTTAAAACTGGTTACCACGGAGCTATCTTCATCAAAGCAGGATTTCACACCTCAGACCACAGGGTCTACCGGTGTCGCAATCACGATTCCAATAAGTGAGTTATGTTAACAATATTCGGGATATTAAGAATAGGTTTCACTTTCAAAAACGTCGCATCATACAATATGCGCTTCGTCAATATGCATGCATTTTGTGTATAAGTTATTCTAGGTAAAATAACACGAGTCCAAGATATTCTTCAAAAATACTTTATAAAACGCGACTGACTATTCTTAAAATTTGAATAGTGCTGTTGTGATACCATCAGTTAATTTCTCGGAGCATGTGATATAGATAAGGATGATCTCCGACCAATTACATTAATCCGTCGGGAGTACATCTGACCGGTGGGGGTTACTCAGGTGTGACCACGAGTGGCGTCACTAACATCGCCTTGAGACAACTACGCTGTGACAAACACCAGATAATTGATATGACTTTAACTAAGACATACATACATACAAATAACAAATACAGATACATTGGCGATAAACTTTATTGTTCAACATTTTGTAGCCTACTTTTGTATTGTGTATTCGATTTTAGTTTCATGTGTGATTTCACCTTGTAACGTTTGACTGTTTCATGCGTTTAGAAACAACAACTCAAGCGACCAATATACATCCCGATGATTCAACTACGCGGACAACACTGCAAACTACAACAACTACAAATATCAGAACATCAATGAGTGAGTTTCGTAGTAATTAATTAATTAGTTGATAAAGTCGATATTTATGCCAGAAATAGCTAGCTGCTAATTTGTATTGCCTCGTGTTAAACCAGTTAGGACCAAGCATTTTCTAATCATCTTTATGTGACATATTTAATTGTAATATATCAATTTTTGCACATTTAGCACCACCATGTCTGAGTGATCCATGCATGAATAGCGGAACGTGTGTTGAGGTTGTTGACAGCTTCACATGTGACTGCGTTCCTGAATTTACCGGAGTTGTTTGTGAATCAGGTATAATAAATATACTAACCTAAGCTTTCACCACGCAAATAACGCGCTCCTTTTCGATATGACATATTTTACTAGATGCTTTTTCGACAAGACTGTTGATTAAGTTAACAAACATTGATTTATCATGTAGAGATAAACCCGTGTGACTCGAACCCTTGTGGAAGTGGCAGCACGTGCCTGAAGGGAGTGGGATTGGATTTCAGTTGTCTCTGCTTCGACTGTAATTGCATCGACGAACTCTTCCAACCAACCTGCGCAGGGGGTAAGTTATGAGGCTCTACTAAAGCCTGCTGAATTTTAGTGCATATGATTTTGCTCATTACTTAATATCTTTGTCTCACTCGACAGGAACAAGTCCATGTACTGTCCTGGGAGATGGTTTTCATCCTAACCCAGATGATTGCACCAAATTCATCGAATGCTCCGGGGGTAGCATTGTAAGTTCGACCAGTTGCGGCCCTGGTTTGGTTGCGAAACTCAATGGTGGGAACGCGTGTACATACACATCTGACTCAACTTGTAGCACAGGTAAGTTCCAACAAATGCACAGATGCTATAAATAATTTAGTTTAGGCTAATAGACAATAGGGCGTACAAATGATCTCCATTAGATATGCGTGAGTAATGAATGTGTCTTTAAACTTAATTCTATTCGATTTGTTCAGATGTGATCACTTTATGTGTGGACATTAACTGCAATGATGGGACATGTATTAATACCGTGCAAGGCTTCAACTGTCAGTGTGATCTTGGTTACACTGGGATTTATTGTGAGACAAGTAAGTCAAAATACAGTATACTTAATTTATTCATGATCCGAGATCATAAACACAGCTTTACTGTGAAACCAATATGTCATGTATGTTACGTCGTTCCACAGAAATAACACTGTGTACTCCAACAACGTGTGAGAACGGTGGAACATGTGTGGATACTCCGGACAGTTACAAGTGTAACTGTGTGCCAGGTTTCACCGGTCTAAACTGTGAAACTGGTATGTATTGATGAAGAATCTGCGCTTTTATGATACAGATATGTAACAAACGCGCCTGCTCAAACCTTTCCGTTATAACAATGTCCTCGAGAATGCTTTTAAAAGATTGACGTATAAACCTTAAGACCGTTATATGTTTTAACAGTATATGAGCCATGTGATCCGAACCCTTGTCAGAACGGAGGGACCTGTATCCAGGATGGACCTTACGATTACCACTGTCTGTGTGCAGCGTGTGAATGTGCTAACGAAATAGCAGGAAACAACTGCGAAAATGGTAACGAAATAAATATAATCATAGAAATGACAGCAGTGGATCATCTATTTAAGATATCAAACATATTTTAAGACATTGATATTTACGTAGAATATAATCCACACCATTTTGCTATACTATTTATAAATCATCAATACAAATTGTTTGGTATTTGTTGCAGAAATATCCACCTGTCTGACCAGAGATGGTTACTTTCCTCATCCAGACGATTGTGGAAAGTATATGTGGTGTACTAATACCAATAAATACGTCTATACCTGCGCAACAAACACATATTTCGATCCGTATGTTTCATTTTTGATATGCCGGGCACAGACGGATGTGACCTGCGCAACAATTAACACCATACCAGTGCCATGAGGATAAGCAAAATGTTTCTTCACGTTTATTCAAACGCGTAATATTGTATATTTGGTGTAGCGGACTCAATTCATATATCTACACCTGCCCAACAGATAAATATGTTGACCTATATGCCCCACTGTGATATGCAGGGATCAATCGCAGGCCTCCTGGTCAACAAGTGACACCATACCAGTTCCATGAATATGACGATGATTCTAGATAAAAACTACCTTAATTGCACTGATGTAATTACACATAGAACTTCGTCATATCAGTTTGAATAACACATTTTAGGAGGTAGTCGGGTATTAAACATTTCACACATAATGAGACAGGCCCTCCGATTAAGAGACATATTTGAGTGTTATTATATACACGTGTAACGCAATTTGTTTTACTTGTAGAATGTTCTCAAGGGCTACGGTTTGAAAATAATGACAGTCTATTTGAGCTTTTATCTTTTTGATGGCAGCAAACTAAGGGCAGACGACATTCAATAAAACATATGGTAACACATGGCATATGTACAATACCTTAATTATATTTCATACTTACACATTTTATGATCTACAAATATTTTTGTATCACAGGACTATATAGCTTGTATACCATAAAACACTTGTTATCCTATATACAAGTTTC
>JAXGGS010233408.1:0-15539 GCA_035585475.1 Armandia brevis | reverse complement strand
AACAATCGCGCCTTCTCCCAACAGTTATTTATCAATTACTATGCCGGCTGTTGACATGGCATCTCGATATGATCGTATGATGTGTATAGGGGGCCTGTGTCGAAGGGAAATCATTCATGAACAGGCATGGTTATATGATAGTAAAAGCTGAGACTTACATACCGTATACCTCTATACATATCGCTCTTTTAAATGACGCAATGAGTTCGGCTGTATTAGTGATCTTTTCACTTGTTGTATATTCAATTCAATTCAACATTCTGATTTATTGCCTCTACCGACAGGGTAATGAGTTTGCCTACGGCATATAATGGTCAATGCAGGGGGTAGTATCCTACATTTACAGGGTGAGGCCATGCAACATTTATGAAGTCTTTGATACGTGTCCCTGAGAAAGATAATGAAGTAATTAATTTAATATGATAATAAATGAAGAGCAAACCCGGTCCTGTCATCGAACCTACTGATCCCTCCCGATGTCTGCCACCAGGCAAACATATTGCTTGGGGCTGAAAGGGTCCCCCTGCTTGAACCCATTATGCGCCGTGAAAGCTCGGCTTCAGAAGCCTCGCATTTTTACTCAATAAGTAGTATGGGTGTACATACTACTCAGAAGAGAGATGAACTTACCAGCTAGGCCTTGGCCCATCAGCTTGCTTAGGAAAATGAACCTGGGCACAGCGTCAAAAGCTTGCTTGAAGTCTATGAACACACTATAGACCGGATCGTTAGAGTGAATGTGATCCTGGATACCCATAATTAACACGAAGATGTGGTCAGAGGTGCTGGATTTCTCCAAATCTTCAAATCAGTTTCAAATCAGGCATGACGTTCCTCACCCGCTTATTAACTAGGGAGGAAAGCATCTTCCCTAGGATTGTGCTCCCCGCTATGCCTCTGTAATGGGTTGGAAGAAGTCTGGAACCTATTTTATGCAAGGGGGTGAGATAGGCTTCGCCCCAAATCCTGGGGTAGAGGCCAGAATCCCTGATGAGGTTAAAGAGGGAGAGTAAACAGCGGTAAAGTTGCATGGAGCCATGTTTGACCATTTCAGAGCTGACCCCGTCAGTGTAAAAAGCTTTACCTAGATGTAGTTTTTTCACTACTTTTTCTAGCTCACCCATCGTAAATGGGGTGTCCAAAGGATCAATAGCATCTTCATAAGATTCATGCTTTGCCTGGGTCAAGAGGCTATCCAAGAGAGATATGTCATTGCCCTTATTGAGGAGGGTAAAATAATGAGCCACCCATACATCCATGGGGATAGGATTATCAGCATTCCCTCCCTCATGTTTGCTTCTGAGTTTCTTGACCGAATGCCAGGAATCCTTGGTGAGCTACCCTTTTGTACTTAAGAGAGAAGTAAGGATCTCGACCCTGTATGCAGCTTTCTTTGAGCGTAGCAGTTTATCATACTGCTAACGGGTGGTTTCAGTTTCCAGAAGGATTGATTGATCAAAGGTTGAATTAGACTTAACCAAGTCATCTAAGTTTTACCTACAGGCTTCATCAAACCACGGCTTATTGTGGAATTGAATAAGGGACGGGTCCAAGGGAGATTGGGGTACTAATCTGGAAGTGGTGGCTAGTTCAGCTGCGCCAACTAGAATGGAGTTTATCTGATCTTTCAAGTTTTTGATGAACTCCCTGGAGGCTTGGGTGGGTTCAATCTCTTGTGTCAGTTTAGCAAGACTTTCCATGGTGGCAGCTGTATTCAGTAGCCTCTTATATTTAATAAGATCCCCATCATTCCAGACATACTTCTTAAGTCTGACCGATCTATCTATGTCATACTCCTTTGGGATCGGAGGAGTGGCTAGTTGTAAATCCACAGTACTTAACGCTGTATGGTGAAGTAGTATAAGAAGTATGATAAATTAGTGAGTAATACTCAATATAGAATTTATAAAGATTCAGTACGCTCCAAAGTCATTGTTTTATTTAAGTAACAATGCAAATGGGTATACGAACAAACATCAAATGTACATGGATGTACGAACAAGCTACCAGTATAGTAGAAACGCGGACTTAACAAGCTACCAGTATAGTAGAAACGCAGACTTAGCTGGATAGGAAAGTTCTTAGTTAAAGGTCTATGACGCTCTTTCCGTGTAGCTCGCCCATATAAACATCTAATAAAGGTCTAGGTTAAATAACTTACTTTTATCCTCTGACCGTACAGAGAAAAATAAATATCTGGGAGTATTTCCCGTTAAACTACTGACAAATGTCACCTTTTAAGAAGACGCTGGAAAATACTCTGAGTTACTAAATTATCTGCTAGAAATAATCTGAGAAAAGCAGGAGTGCAGGGTTCATGCGGTATTCTTTCCTGTAGTGATGGTCTCAACTTCTGGGCAACGGCCGCCTGCCAGTGGGCCTTGGCTTCCGTGGAGAAGGTATGCCTGTCCTGCTCAAAGTACCTGGTATGTGGCACATCCCTTGAGAGGATCATTAGCTTGTCTTTATTGATGAGGCTGGGAGACAGAATGCGGTTGCGACCTACAAATGCTGCTTACATGAATCTGAAGCGCTGAGCCAGTTTGACTCCAGCTCCGGTAAATCTGGGTGTCCTACCGGGAGGCTGACCATGCATCTACTGTGCGGGGCCAGCTTTGACACCAGGAGGTCATCCACTACTGACGGATGGAAGCCAATCACTTGGAGCGAGTGGTCCTGGAACTGGTGAGTCAGTCGACGCGTTCAATATGAATTATCTCTGGTTTTTAATGGTTCAACTGCAATTACAAGGATAAACAGGACATGAATATGAATATAGTTAAGCAACATTCTACACATTTATACGAGCATCTGCACCAATAACCATTTAGAAAGTTTACGAGAAATCTCAATCACACTTTAAAACTTAACGTACTCGATTAAAATACCATAACAAGCATATAAAACTACGTACAACAAATCTATATAACAATCTCCACATAACATACTATATTGCGACATCCTAAGCTTCTGACAAAGTACAATAAAAGCGAATAAAAGTCTATGGAAAAAGTACAACAATTGCACATTTCTTGTTACATGTAAAAATCCCGTATGTAGCCTTGCTTTTGTTCGGCTCCTAAAATATTCAAAGTAGTATAAAACAAAAATGTCATATATACGTTAATATACCTCTAACAATAAAAATACTACTTTAAACGCACAATTATCACCAGTTAATTAATCGTCCGCGTAACAGAGCTGGATATGCAAGTGAGGAGTGAAACAAGAAGTCAAAGTTATACAAGTGATAATCCAATTCTTAAATTTAATTGGACCAAAGAAGCTATCAGTCGCTTTGGTGATGTTACAAATACAGATGACTTCAAGTTAAAACTGGATTTGATTACAGCAAAGATAGACCTTCCTGACCCCGATATCAACATTATCATAAATGACGTCACTGTGCTATTTGTAGAATCCGCCAAATCCTGTGTTCAGTACGTGAAGAGACGATCGGCACCTAATAAGAAGTCAAAAGTTAAGGAGCAGAAATGGTATTCGCAAGCACTCCATGACTTTTGTAACACTATCACTGGACTCAGTAGGCAATATAATATTGACAGACAGGCAGCAACAAGAATTCAACTTAATTCACAAGTCAGGAAATATAAACGCTTACTTAGAAGCTCAGTATAGGAAAAAGTTAACAGACCAACTGGCCAATATTCCTAATAATAAGGCATCTGATTATTGGACTCTTGGACTTTAAGAAATTAAGACTCTGGATGATAAGATCGACTCTGATCAGGAACATGTGTCAAATAATGAATTCACTAAATCCTTCCACACATTATATACTACTTGTGACCCACTAGTTCCTATGCCAGATGACGCCGTTTATGAGGACAATGAAACCTCTGATGCATTAATACTGGAAGTTGAAGTCAGGAAAGCAATTAACAAACTGAAGACAAATAAGGCTACAGGACTGGACAACCTATCTAATGAGATGCTAAAGTATGCAAATTCAGGCATACATAGACTATTTAAAAGGTTATTTAATTTTATCCTGGACTCAGCTGCATACCCAGATCAGTGGAAAACAGCCTACTTGACTCCTTTGTACAAAAAAAGGAGTCGATCAGATCCATATATATCAACTATAGAGCTCTCGCGATTACCAGCTGCCTTGGTAAATTATATCATGCTATACTAAACAATAGACTTGCCAAGTACATGCAGGATACAGGTATAACACAAGTTCCAAGGAGCTTTTTCAAAGGGACGTCGAACCACCGACAATGTGTTTGTGCTGAATTCACTTATAGACAAGGCTAAGAGGAATAAGTTTGACATCTACACCGCCTTCGTTGTCCTGAGAAAGGCATATGATACGGTGGACCGTAGCATACTACTGCGAAAATCATATTCACTTGGACTCGGTAAAAAATTCTGTGCATCAATTGAGGCTATCTATGACACTGTTACTTACAGGGTGAAAACTAACAACAGACTTGGAATGCTATTCCCATCGAATGTAGGCTTGAGACAGGGTGATCCCCTGTCGCCACTTTTATTCAATTTATACATATCAGACTTCATAGATGAATCTTGTGACCCTGTGACCCTGGAGACGACACGGATCCATTCATTCCAGTTTGCCGAGGATATTTTACTAGTATCGCTCAGTAGAAATGGACTCTTGCGAGAGCTAAATATAATCAATGGATACTGTAAAATGAATAGACTTCAAATAAACGTTAAGAAAACAAACTTCACTGTTTTCACAAGTGAAGTCAAGAAGACCCATGATGATCTAATTGTTGACAACACCATTGTCACATATACCCCACAAGCTACTTATCTTGGGGTGAATCTCATTAACAATCGTGCAGAACAGAACAAAGTCATGAACTCTAAAGCCTCAAAGGCAATGTACTACTAACAAAACTTGTAGGCAGATGCTCATTGCTTAACTTGCATGTAAACTGTATTCACAACTCATTTTCCCTATTTCTCTTTATGCAGTCAAGTGCTGGTTACCATACACCCATGTTCGCATGATAGAAATGAAGGGTCCGACTGAAACATTTGTAACATCTGGGGGAAAACTGGCGGCTGACGTCAATTGGAATAAGTACATAAGGTTCTCGTACAACCTATCTACTCAAGCATCTGACACAGCCCTGCACAGCGAACTTGCACAATACCCTGTGTACATGGAAGCCGTAGCTAGACTGTCAGGATATGTGCCGTATGTAATATCGCCGAAGGCACCGCCATTGGTGAGGGAAGCAGTTAGGTTGCAGAAGTCTATTGCTGGTGACTATGTCCACTGTTGGTGGAATATGACGTGGCGTTTAATCCAGCAAAGTGATGTCACCGAGAAGTCCATAAAAAAATGGTCCTCAAAACTGATTCACAAAAGACTCAGAGATGAATATAGAGCGTATTGGTATAAAACTATTTGTGCGAGTGGTAGTTCGAGCGCGTCTGAGGAGCGCAAATCATTAACAATCGGAGTAGTGCACGCCTCCACACTACTTCCACCACCAGGTGTCAGCACTGGTCACTGATCTAATTCGCGCTCTGATTGGTCGAGCGGGGTCACGTGACCTTCGAATGGCGGCACAAACAAATTTGACACATCACGGAGCGTAGAGTGTTTCTTGCTCTTTAATAGTAATTCGCCGGAGTTTTATGCTCTTATTATCGTGAGTAAACAAACCGAACACTTAACCTTTAATTTGATATAAGAAACTTTATTCTCCATAGTAAAAAGAAAGAACTACATGTAATATCATCAGTGTCCTCTAAAGATCTGTTGTAAACTTGTCTTTGTATCCACGTCTCATGTACCGTCGTTTTCATTCTTCTAGTTTCATGTACGCGTGAGAATAAAGCACAGTCCCTGAAATAAGAGAAATGACATTCGAGTTATCTGTTCCCGCTTCTCTCTTATCGACGGCACGCACAGAAGGTGCGGGCATGTTTACTTGCTTACCATGAGCAACTCTGCCACGTCCTACGCTACAGAGCAGGAGTGTTTGGGTTGTAGGAGATAGTGAAAGGTATAGACGGGCCCCTGCTTAAATAGGGAGTGTGGAGAGATAGCTGTTTGAAATAATTGCCCTGTAGTAGAGAATGGGAATAAACATACATCTATTAAGGATATGGTGTAATTTAATACTAGGTTGGGGATACTATTATATTGACCCTAGGGCCATCTGAAGATAAAGTCAGCTGTGAATTGAAGGAACCTGTATTTCATCATTTATACATAATGCGTAGTACATGTAATCATACTGAGATTTAGGGTGATATATAATTGATTGCCGTAGCAAGCACCTATAAATGTCTGTAGTGCAGTTTATAAATAATTTAATGAGTGAATAATTATTTGCTAAAAAAAATTAATTACTAATAATTGTTTGTATAGTCATTTTATAGTCTCTACAGACTTCGGCTTGGGCCAGTCCTCAACCATGTTAGTCAGTCAGTCTGCATGGGTTCGAGCGATCAGTCCTTGGTGAGATTTGGGTATCCTCGGTCGAGCGGGGATTCCATTGCTCTGGTGAGGCTTCCTCCTCCTTTTCCTCGCTTTCTTCGGCTGCTGTCCCGATTGCAGTTGTGGCAGGCCTGAGGCAATGTATTCCATCCAGTTTAGGCTCATCTTTCCTAAACCTGCGATGATCTCCTTTCGGGTCGGCGATTTTGGTAGGCGGTGCGACTCCCTATTTTCCTCCAGTACATCACAGGTGAACACATGCCATTCGTCGCCGATCTCGTCGCTGCTACTTAGCCCACATGTCCTCTGGTTGAGGGGGATACCAGCGTGTCAACCCTTTTCAATCGGCAGGGTGTGACTGCTTGTTCTCAAGTGGGCAGCCGGGGTGATGAGCCTGATGGTGGCCAACTTCAGGTACGGTTCCAGTGTTTGATGATCCTGTATGTTCGCAGTTTGTTCTGTCCTTTCTCCGACTTGCACCACATCTGTTGCTTCCAGTATCTTTCATACCGCAACTCTACGCAGCAGCCGCAGCAGCAACCATCTGCGCCGCCTGCTCAGCAGCAAGGATTTAAACCATCCCCTTCTGCACAAGTTACCACTGGTTTCTGCCAGGTTTCTGTTCAGAAGAATGGCCACTCGGACTCCTCAGCCACCGTCTGTGTAAATTTTTTCTGCAAGGGAAACTGCCAGATGGTGACGATGAAACTTTCCAGTTTGCCTGAAGCGGCTATCACTGTCGCAAACGCACCCTTACATGCGCTTATCCACTATGTGGAGTTACAAATCTCACATCGCCAGAAAGAAGGCGTGTTTGTTGCTAAGAATACTTACATCAGAGATGGTGTTAAGAAATTATTGGATGAAGGTGACATTTTCCACAATGATGCAGTAAATGAATATTTGTGGGAAATGCTGCAATCACTAATGAATCACTATGAGTTTACGCTCAAAGTCATAGCCTTTTGTGATCTCGAAGAATATGCTCCTGGTTTCAGGAAGTTTGTGTATACACAGATGCGCAGAACCTTGTCAGCACTTAAAAAAGACAAGACGGTGAACATTATTCATCTTCCACTGTTCAATTATTATATTGATACGTTGTCTCTCCCTCCCAAGGATAACCTCCCTGGCTTTGCCCTGAACTCTCAACCAGACTCAGTTGATGAGCCCACAGATGCGGACGTACAGGAGAATGTACAGGAGGAGCCTTCTCAGGATGAACATGCGCAGATAGACGAAGATTTACCTTCCCCTTCCGAGGATGAATATGACGAAGTCGATTTTGAACGTGAACAAGTCAAAATCACTCTTCACCATCAGGATTCACCTCCATCTTCAAGCGAGGAAGATTCTTCAAGCTCACAAGATACTCAACTTTCTCCTGTGATAGAAAATGCTGACCCTTCAGTTACTGATACTGAGGTTCTATCACATGGCTCTACATACGTATCTGACAGTTTACAGGCTATGGATACTACTCCAGCTACTGTAACTGTTACTACTTCTGTAGTAACTTCTGAAACAACCAACATCCCGCTGGTACCTCACACATCTAATGTGCCTGTTCAAATGGGACGTTTAGTTTCCCCTCCTCCAGTTTTCACAGCTGCTACTTCTCAGTCCCTTTCTGGGCCATTACCCAAGGGTAGTCTGGCAAAGTCCTGCTCTCCCCTCAGATTCGTCGCGCTTAAACAAAAAATTATGTCGAAAGCACGTCTGGTGGCTAAGGAAAACGAAGAGAAAGATACTGCTACCGTGTCGCCTTCTTCATCCCCTCCTCCCCCGCCTCCCTTTCCCCCTGGTTATATTCCACTACCGGCTGAGCCCCGGCTCATCTCACAGGATCCTAAGGTGCAAATATTGGCTCCTCCTCTGCCTTTACTTGTCCCCCCTCAGCATCCCCTGTCAGCTGATTTTCTTAGGCAGATGTCGGGATATGTTTCAGCTCCGGCTGCAACCTCTACACCAGTGTCAGAGACTCAATCTGCTCAGTCTGCTTTCCGCGCTGTCCACACTATACCAGCTTCACTGGCTGTGCAGGCGCAGAAAATTATTGATGGTATCACAATTCCCCCTGTACAGGGTGAATCTGCCTCTCAAGCGTCTACTGAGGCAGTACAAGGCTCTAACTCTCAGTTATCTGACCAAGATATCTTTGCTAAAACCTCAGGCTCTGAGCCTGTTCTGAGCTGTCAAGACGAGTCTGACATCTCCTCATTATCTGAGCAATCGCTTGAGATTGATTTAAACCCACCTAAACAGGTGGCGATTTCATCACAAGAGCTTCCACAGGCTTCTAGTGACCTCAGTGGAACTACCACCACTGTTACTCTATCTCAGAGCAATATGCCTGCTATTCCACCAAAACTGCCCACGGTTGTCACATGTTCACAGTTTACCCAGTCAAGCTACGGCTGTTCTCAAATACAAGCTGGACAAACCAGTTTTCGCACGCTCACTTCGAGCTCTGAGTCAGCCTCAATTCTCAGATGGAGTCAACCAGATCCAAACAACTCTGACCCTAACATTCTGGATTTGGTGAAAAGTCAATTGATGGACTGTCTATCTCCAGAAAATAGACCCGTAGGTACTGCACCTATCGCTAAAGTGGTGGGCAGGACTCTCAGAGTCCTAGAAAATGACCCACCCTCACCCACACCCAGTGAAGAAGCCATTCTGTTGAATCAAGCGCCGCACAACCCCACGCCTGTATCAACAGAATCTGGACAACAGCCCACGTCCACTTCATTCACTGCTGATGGTTGCCCTATCGTCTCACCTGACATATGTCATTCGGCAGTAGGACGTTTTACGTTAGAAATGCTGGCACTACAGAAGATGGCTTCTGATAGTTTCACTGAGACGGCAGATCTCATAGCCTCTTCTGAGGATTTCCCTATCAAAAACCAGGTGGAATCCGCTTTCCGTCTGCTTAAACAAAACGCACAACTCTACTGGGGTAAAACGTTTGCTTTGCTGGAAAGTCTAGAGCGTGATACATCACTATGTGCTGTAGTTAGTAAAGCAATTGAGGGTCTAAATCATACATCGGCAAGCATGTTTTCTCGTGACTCTGTTCACTTCAATAACTTGTTGGTTATTGCTCAAAGGCTGGACACAATGGATAAACTAAACCGTGATCAACAACAAAGGGATTAGGGTATAGCTCAGGTTATCCTACACTCACAACACCAAAACAAGTTGTCTGAGGCTGTAGCAGTAAACCTTCAAAACATTTTTGGAGCTCTCTCAAGTTTACACAGCTCACAAGTTGTTGACCTGCAATCTGATCTGCAAACAGTTGATTCACAGCTATCTGAACTCAGTAAGCTATACGATCAATTACAGTCCTCATTTGCGGCTGTCTCTGATGATAAATCTGAGCTAGAGAAAACTGAGGTTACACTCCGCCGGGAGATAGCTCAGTTGCAGTTGGATAAATCTCGTCTTGAGAAAGAAAAGATTGCACTTAAAACTGCCTCACAATCCGAGATTGCGCGTATACACGCTTCCAGGAGAAAACAAAGACCTTCAGGTTCATCGTCCGTACCCTCCAGTCCGAGACAATTTGTTGCTCCTGGCGCTATAAATAGTGCGTCCCCCATGAGCTCGCCTACTCATGTTCCTCGTGAAAACTCTCAAGTTTCCTTGAAATCTCCTACACTTTCCCCTCGTGAGAATAGACCTCGTTACGTTACCAGACCTCGTCACCCCCTTAAGAGGTTTCTTTTTGCACATGATAAGTTGGAGAGTGAACCAGTTCAAAAGAAACAGTCTATAGTGTCTCCGCCAAATAGACTAGTTGTAATCAGTCACCCACCTGTTTCTCAACAGGCAGCACGTCAGGTGAATGTGACTGCTGTACCGATGTCAGGTATTCTGAATCAAGATTCTGATATTGACAGCCCTAAAGTTCTCTTCTTTTTAGACGCAGAAATGTCGGCCTGGCTTAACCCTATCACGGTAATGCGGCGCGCTGACGCGGAGATCGTTGAAATGATCTCATGTGAAGAGGGTATAAATCAACTGGCTAGTTGCGCTGATAATTCACTTCAACTCGTCGGTTTTCACCCTTCCATTACGGACGTTCTATCTACACCTACTGAGGTGACTTTTCAATGGCTTACTCAGTTAAAAAGCCTTCTAGTTGCTAAACTAGCTTTTAACGGCACATGCGTCGTAAGCCTACCCATAGGCCACCCTGATCTCACAGGCTTGTCTGCGAACAGACTAAGTGCGTTCAGATTTACGCTTGCATCCATTCTTAAACGTCAACCTTCCCTAGTTGACGGGATGGTGGAAAACGAGAATTTCATGGTTCTCTCGTCTGACTTGCCACACACCAAGTTTTTCGAGGCGGACAAGCGCACAATGACGGCTGAAGCCAGAGAACACTGGCAAGCAGCGCTAGCGAAGAAATTCAACCCGGGAAAGTAGACAGATGAACAAAACTCGAGGCTCATCCATTTTTCTCTGATAACTTACATTGAAAAACTTAGATTATCAAACGTAGATAATACTACTGAAATTATCTAAAATCTAGATATTTGTACGCTGTTATCTGTAATGTTATCAGACCCATATGTCTGAAATCTATGCATGTTAGATTTTTATATATCCTACGTTCCAAAAATCTTGTGACTTAGGTTTTAGAAACTTATGTTCTACTTTGTCCGATGCCTAGATATTTGAAACTACTATCTCAGATATTTTTCTTACACTCTAGAATTATGCATATACATCTCTAGAAATTAAATTTCTTGCTCATACTATTTGCTCACATCTAGAAATTATTTTCTCGCTCAGCTTCTTGCGTAAACCTAGAAATTAAATTTCTTGCTCAAGAAAACATTTATCCTAAGAATAAATTTCCTCGCGGACTTTGTACACGGACTTGACACGTACACTCTTGAATAAACTTGTTCTCATGAAATAAATCAGATATAATCTGTTGTTACCTAATACGAGTTTTTCGTATAACGTCATATAAGTATTTCATACTGCTGTTATACCACGCTATAAAGTTGAAGTTATATACAAATTCACTCTAGTTATAGCTACGTCTATTTTAATAATTATCATAGACTTCTACAACTCTGGTTACAAGAATTGTAACTTTTCAAGTAGTATAGTTACAACTCTGGTTATAGGAATTGTAACTTTTTCAAGTAGTATATTTTCCTCTTGGTTATTTAACGCTACTCTTTGTTCCACGTGTAAATTACATCGTAATTCGCTCTTACTCGGTTGGTAAATCATAAAATGAATAAGACCGTAATTGCGTGCTTCCTTTTATTAAGCTTCCTGCTTTTTTCTTTTCATAAGTTCTGCTCCAAGATGCCTCCCACAAAGAAGCAAAACGTCGAACTTCCCCCTACTAGGGGTAAATCGCGTAATTCCTTACGGAGAGACCGAGTGCGAAATGTTCGCAACAGATTTACACCAATTTTGCAACACATCTCGAACTCTCAGGTAACGAAGCTGCTCAGTTGTGTTCAACCCACGAAAAAACCAGATGTTTGTGCACTACAAATCTCTGCTTTTAATATTCATTGTATGAATAAAAAGAAAGTGGGTCCCAAATTTCTACTACCAGCTTTCTACAATGAAATTAAATCATCTGATATCATCTGTTTCCTAGAAACCCGGTATCCAGATGGAAAGATAGTGGAGATCCCCGGTTTTGAAACACATTTGAAAAGTAGAAACCTATCACCCATTGTTCAGCCAAACAATGGTGGTCTTTGTTTGGCTTTTAAATACCAAATCTCACACGGTATAGAATTCATGCCTTGTGCTCACACTGACATCTTTAAAGTCAAATTACTAGCAAATTTCTTTAAAGCTCGCGCAGACATTGTTATTTACTTTGTTTATAACAAATGCTCGTCTTCAGATGTGGAGGACATAAGTGACCATAGTGCACTTGATTTCATCTCTAATGATCTTTCCAGCCTCCCTGATCACATTTCCACATGTATCATAGGTGATCTTAATGCTAGAACAAAATCAAACAGAGATTGGGTAAACCTCCTCCCCGATGTTTTGGATGATGAGGTGGGACATGTCCCTGGTCCAGCGGACTTACCCCCGAGGGCTAACATGGACAAGGATTCTAATCCAAATGGCCCTATCCTGTTGGACTTTTGTATCTCAACTGGACACTACATCCTTAATGGACGTATGTATGGCGATGAACAGGGGAAATTTACATTCAATGCTAACTCAGGATTATCTGTTGTTGACTACGCCCTGCTTCATCCTGATCTGAAAGAAAGTCTCATTTCTTTCAAGGTTCACGATAGACTACCTGATCTATCCGATCACTCTTGTATCTCAGTCAAGCTTAAACTAGAAACCCCAGCATTGCCTGTGGAAATATCTATTGATAGAACGGTCCGTTTAAAGCGATACGACTGGGATGATGAGGCTTATAAACGTTACTCTCGGTTACTTGCGACTGATGACTCTGTGAATAAACTCAACTCTATCGCTTCACAGGTAGAAAACGAGCCTCATTCATGTGAGCTTATAGAGAACTTGATTGATGAGCTTAACACATTATTAGTCGGTACCGCTGAATCGGCCACCACATCTCATTTTGTGTTTCAATCTCCTCTTGACCCTACTCTAGTTAATCTTTGCAACAAACCTTGGTATGATACCTCTTGCAAAGATTCAAAACTAGAGCTCGATAACCTCGTTAAGTCTAACACAGACTTTGATCCTGAAAAGCTTAAACTAACTGAGCTTAAGAGAAAAAATTATGACAAACTCTTACGTCAGAAAAAGACGGCTTACAGGACCGATGTTCTGAATTCACTTCTCAACTCTAAAGGGAAGTTCGCGACTGATTTCTGGAAATCTATTCGTAAATTACGAAGGGAGAATGCTGGAGGAAATGCTTATAACCCCATTGACATGGATATGTGGGACGCTCATTTCCGTACTCTTTTAAATAAGAATAATGACATATCCTCGGTTGAAAGCAATCTCACCATGCTTAAACATGAATCATACAATGATTTCATAGATCCTTTAGAGCAACCATTTACAATGGCTGAACTAGATAAGGTCGTAAAGAAACTACACACCGGTAAAGCTTTTTACATAGACGGTGTTTGCACAGAGATGGTTAAACATGGTAACACACCTCTTTTCCATTGCCTTCTGAAAATTTTCAATGCTATCAGAGACTCTGGACTTTACCCGCGGATCTGGGGCGAAGCCTATCTCGCACCCCTACACAAAAAAGGCACCCGCCTTCTCCCCTCGCATTATCGCGGTATAGCTGTTAGCGCTATCTTGGGCAAAATGCTCTCCTCACTCATTAACAAGCGCATGATGGCTGCGATGCCGGATCTGGGCCTCTCCCATGACTATCAGGGAGCTTTCAAGGAAAATTCTAGGACCGCTGATCATATTTTTGTCCTAAATACGGTCATACAAGATCGTATCTTCGCTAACAAGCCGGTTTTTCTGGTTTTTGTAGATTTTAAGCAGGCTTTTGATGGAGTGCCTCGCTTCATTTTTCTCAGTAAACTTATGGGACACGGCTTAGGAGGGAAGCTGATCCATTTACTGGCTAGTATGTACAACCATACCTCGTATCGCGTCAAGGTCAGAGGGTTTTTGAGTCATGCGTTCAAAGCCCTCAGCGGTTTCCGGCAGGGAGACCCTTTCAGCCCTACACAGTACATCTGCTTAGTTGCCGATATCATTAGCATTTTTGGCCCCGAGTGTGACCCTATCATGCTTCTTGACCTTGCCCTCGCGGCCTTGACCTGTCAAGGTCAAAGGAAGGTATACAAAGGGCCATGCTTAACCTTGAAAAATTCTGCCTCAAGTGGAAACTTGAGATTAACACAGACAAAGCCAGAATCATGGTGGCGGGTCGCCAACGTCCTTGTCATCCTCCAAGTATCTCCCTCTGTGGGATGGTTCTGCAATATACATCTCTCTACACCTATCTAGGTGCTGATTTCACCCCCGATGGGCTGTGTCATAAAGGCACCTCAATGGCAAATAAAGCCCAACGCATGACATATGCTTTATATCCAGCCATAAAAGGCTGTACCCCCGAGATTGGAATCAAGCTATACCAGCAGATGATCCAGCCAGCTTCTATGTATGTAGCTGATCAATGGGTGCCAAACCACCCTCTTCTAGCTTCAGGCGAGAAGGATATTTTCCAAGTTTACGCCGATGATAGCAAACAGAGGTTACCTGCTGATAAAAATCAGATAATCTTCTTCAAACGTGTGCTCCACGTTCCCACTCATACATCTAATGCTGCTGTCAGAGGTGAATGTGGTGCTTTTCCACTTTATGTGTTTGGCGCTCTACAGGCCCTCAAATATCACAGACGTATCCTTGATGGCAATACCTCTGATCTCGTCAAAGCAGCCTACATGGTACAAGTAACCATGTCTGAGTACTCTTTTCCATGCTGGCTAACTGGTATACACTCTATACTTAAGTCGGTCTCACTAGCCTCAACTAAAGTGTTCTCCCCTAGACGGTTAAAATCTGCTTTAGAAAAAGCCTTTGAAGTCAGGTGGTCTAACATTATCTGGTATAAGTCCCAGACTGCGGCTTTAGAAACAGAAAGTAACAAGCTACGTTACTACCGGCGCTTTAAAGGGAAGTTCAAGTTGGAACCATACCTGAAGTCCAAAAACCTCGCATGGACCTATGACACCGTCAAGTTCCGAACGAGCTCACACTGTCTCCCTATCGAGCGTGGTCGTTACATAGGGACCCCTCCTGAGGAGCGTCTCTGCACGCTCTGTGATAAGTCATAGATAGGAGATGAACTACATCTCTTCTTATGTCCTGCACTTCAAGACGCACGCACAACTTGCAACATCCCCCTCCTTAACGAGGATCGAATCCTAGCTATGATTAGGATTCCTCAACCTAACGTCATGAGGTATATATCCACATGTCTCAAAATCTATAGAGACATGCTCAACAAATCTACAAAGACGTCTGGAAGACGAAAGCGGAAGAAATCCTCTGTCTCAGATGAGAGACTCCCTCAGGACCATTCTGGGATGGTAAAGAAACGCTCAGGACCTCTCAA
>JAXGGS010233297.1:0-15539 GCA_035585475.1 Armandia brevis | reverse complement strand
ACTAAAACGGTTGGCCCGAGTGAGAAGGATAAAAGACTCGTGAATGGAAGACTCTCATTCCTTCAGGATGCTTGTACCACGGATATCGTGGAAAAAGCTCGACTGGAGAAATACAGAGAGGGATATGATGACTTTACACTGTGTAGAAACTGGGGTGAATCTATCCTAGCCCTGGGTAAAGCTTGCCATGTTCCCAATGATAACTCAGAGACCAGGAAGTTCGAGGGGAATATCAGGTCATTTGTAGATGAGATGGTGAAGATATCTGAAAAAAGCGTTTAGGCGAAACCCTCTATACATAACCGGACATCAACTCAAATTAATCGGAAGTTTTGCTTCTGATACCAAAATATGTGATATGGATGAGTTCGATTATATTTGCTTGCTGTCAGTTCCGTTTAGATATTTTACGAAAGGAGGCAAATTTGTTGGAGCTCAAATGTCAACTTCATTTTTTCATCAGTATTTTCGTGATTACATAGAACAGTTCTCCAAGTACGCGGATTCTCGCATAACGCATGTTACCAGACATGGACCAGCCACATGCGTCAGAATTAGCTGGCGATGTGACATCCATAGCAAACACCATGTGGATATAGACATCACATTCTCGGTTGAACGACACCCTCACAAGGAGGCCTTAGAAATTCAAAAGAGAATAAAACTTCTACCATTTGTTGAAAGTAGTTTCAAAATTCCGAGGTGTTGGTTTATAAAGCGCAAGTGGTACAGCACCGCATGGGAACTTTCCAGCTGTAATTTTGATAATCCATTGCTAGAATCTGCTGAGAGACATTTAAACTGTCAGGCTCGTGTCATATTGAGAGCGCTGAAGATTATTGTATTTGCCATATTCCCACGTATAATCAGTCATAAAATAGACGCTGAAGATGGGTTTTCTAGCAAATCAATTATTTCATCGCATATTCTCAAAACACTTTTACTCGTTGAAATGCGATTGAATTGCCTCCCTGAAAAGTGGAGAGACGAGGTGCTGCATTATAGGATAATAAACATATTACAGGCCATGAGAGGATCTAAGTACGACCGGAGTGATAAACGTATTAGATGGTTTAAGCTTTCAGACATCATAACAGATGACATATTGACTTATCATGTGATTCCAGACTGTTTACTTGATCACGCGAATAAGCTGAATATACCACCTGTATTTGATCAGATAGGAAATCTTGTGAAATTCATAAAAAACGAATATCTTCGATCACTTGCTACAAAAAATCAGTCTTCACGAATGCAATGCGGTTATCCCGAGGAAAAGGTTTATGTAAGTAATGATGCCGGAGTCTTTCATCGAATTACGTTAAATGGCAATGTTTACCTATCCAAAATGAAAGATTTCTCTTCATACATATTATATTCTGCACAGCTAAATAATGTTAGTTACCATCCACTAGTCAAGTATTCCCAGGAATGTATTCAAACTCTAATCGACCAGAACATTGGATTAGATATCAGTTTGATGGAGGGAGCACGTTTGCAGATGGCTGGAGAGGTATTATATAACCACTGTTTGGACACATCGAATATGTCAAGCTCCGAATTCATTCAAATCATTGAAGCAATGCATTCAGATCTAGAAAGTGAGGGTTTAGAGAACGTCACTATGCTGGGACATTGCGATACTAATGTCCCTCTTTTTGTGGAAGAAGTCGACGATTTGTTTGAGGAAATTGCCATTGACGATGTACTTATCATTCTGAGCGGAGTGTTGAGTTGGTCACATTTTGATCATTCAGTTTTGTCAAGAGTGAGCTTGAACAGTGCACCTCTCGAAAACTTTTTGAATTCTCTGATGATGCAAACACTGCCGGTGTATGAAGGTGATTTTGTCCAATATAAGTGCATTGACGCCTTATTTCAGAAGAGGAAAAGTTTAGTTCTCCGCGTGGGACAATCAGAGGCAACACATCTGTAATCAGTTGCATGTCATCACTATTCTTGTGGATCAGTAAATTACTTTAGTATATGATTTCGATCATTAAATGTTCTCATACGTGTCACATATATCTAAACCCAGTTCATATATCATGTTATTTAAATCATGGTGCAATAAATAAACTAATCATAAATGAACAACAGTTTTCTTATCCTTTTATTTGACAATGCTGATCAAGATTCATATCATTTGCTATGTGATTTTATTTCATTTTACACAATCTATAACATCAATCGGAAGACAGTATATACTCGATATGATAATTGCAGGTAAATTTACAATCCGTTATATGTTATATTACATTTACTGTGATTTGATGGATATCTTGCATCAGTGTTTCTCTAGGTTATGGGTCGTTGAAACTAAGTGATTATAGGACTAAATAAGAATATCGTTTGATGGTATCATTTATTGATTTATTGAAAAATTTCATGCTTACGACAATATACAATAATTAGAATCAATTCACAATGAAATTGGGTCAATATGTCAAATATTCTAATACTGTTTGACTGTATAGATGAATTATCTATTCGGGCAAATGTAGGTATACATTAATTCTTATTTGGTGGCTTCGTCCATTGGTCTGTACGACACGATAAATACAATTGCAACCCTGTTGCATAATAAAGATCGATACACCAACCCCTTTTCCAGGTGGTCAGCATGGAATCCACGCATTACCATCAATATAACCAGAGCAATATATTGTTGATTTTATGTGGTACTTCCAACGTATCGAATAATCAAGTGATACACCAATACACCAATGCTCATAAATTTCTCGCCGTAGATAGTTGATCCAGATGACTCACAACTACTTATATAACGAGAGGAGCATGTTATGAGGGTTACTTGGCTCATGCCCATGAGTGAAATGATAAACTCTGGCGACAAAAAGACGATGACGATTTATTGTTGTCACATAATAACATGACGTTGTCAAGATGACTATATTCATATATATATATATGTATATGCCCGGCTAGAAGTCAATGTCAACAACAAACGTAAGGTATTGGCGCACGGCCAATAGTAGGGCATTGTGGGTAGAGTGAGGAGTACAAATGCTGAGCGCTGAAATAATCGTCACTTAGCAACGAAAAGACGCGCCTCAGTCGCGACGCTAGTAACACAATGGTAAACGCGCTGAAGAACACGAGAAATAAAACCGGTAAGACTTTAGAGTCTTTTATATTTAAATTCTCCAGTCTTCAGCTCACCAGCAGCCAGACAGGTGTACTCGCTACGCTCCCGCAAAACCGCCGCTACATTTAAGCATTATTGACTGATTTGTCAGAATTTTTAGCTAAGTATCAAATATTACTTACGCATATCGCTTTGTGATACATTTAATCATTTTATTAATTTTTGGCAATAAGTTTCACAATGTATTTCAAAGGTCACTTGTGTTGTGAATTGGGCAGTACGTTGTTCAACGTTAAAAATGGAGCAGTTGTTTTTCAAAGATTGTGAATGTGATGCTGGAATTTCAAATCACAAGTATATCACAACAGTAAACAACTTTAGATTGCACATCTGGATTTTAAGGTGCTTGAATTGTTCCAAAATTCATTGGTTTTACTTCATGAAAGTAAAAATTGTCAGGTGTATACGTATGGGCAGAGGAAATTTCGCTCATAGTGCTCCTTCTGATTCTGACAACGATTTGCCTGAGTTGGTTGACTTTTAGGTAAGTTAATTCAATAAATTGTGTTCATAGGTCTATCAGATACTAGGTTACGTTGATATATGTGATATTTCAAGCTTGATTTTGAATATTGTCACAATTCAAAATGTCTAAACGCAACAGACGCGGTAAAACTAAAGGCGTGGGGGATGAGGATCTAGCAAACTTATTTAATGATCAGTCACAATCTCCAGAAGCTGTTGCGTCTGCTTTGAGAGCAAAGCTGGGGTCCGCTAATAAAGCGGATTCTGATGAATTTTTGTCAAATTTAATCAGAATGGCCCGGGTTGAGTCACAACCAGATACAGATTTGAATAAGAAGGGGGTTGATATCCTTTCTGATGAATCTGATGAAGAGGGCGCGGGTTCTTCTACGAAAAAGAAACGTGCTAATAGGCGTAAAAGTCCTGAGAAACAATCAGGCAATACTAGTTCTGAACTGGGGGAGAAATTTTTATCTCACCAGGCCATGACAAATGAGATTTTGGTTCAGTTAACATCACTTGTTCAAAAGAACAATAATAATGGAGGGGCAAGTTCCGATGTAGATCATGATGATAGCCCTTCATTTGTGGTTGGTCCCTGGGGGGCTAAATTGATAGAATACCAAGATGAAAATGGTTACGTTTTTCATAGATTTAGACCCCAACCAGCTCAAGATGCCCAAACTTCTGCTTGAGCATCTTTACTGATGCCAAATTCAACCCAAAATCAGTCTTCACTCAATAAACATCTTTTAGGCGCTTCTAAAAAGAGCGGAGTGACTATGAAAGCCACAGACGATTTTATAGAGCCACTGAAATACCCGCATATTAGGGTAAGTAGGCCGGGCAGAAATGAGGAAGTCAAATATGACAATTTAAGTATAGCTGTATTCATGTCAGGGAGTCTTAAATTGTATGAGGAATTTATGCCTAAAGACAGCAGCTTTTTGTTTTCAAGAAACACTGCACTCTATCTAGCGGACCTTATGAGGGCTGCGGGAGAATTGAGTTGGGAGGCTGTCAGATTTGGGCATTTAATGATGCTTTCTGAGTTGGAAAGAAAGAGATTGGACCCTGTCAATTATTTGGATTGGATTAGGGTGAGAACCGAGAATACAACTCGGTTTTTGATGATTGAGGCAAAAAGTGCCACTTCTGGTAATTCAGATAACGGTAGTAACGGTGGGAAAAGGAATAAAAAAATTCCAAGCCAAAAATTTGCCGTTATTACAATGACGGCACTTGCAAACACAGTGGGCAACACACAAAAGATGGTCAAGTGTATAACCATATATGTTACAATTGTCACACAAAGTTGGGAGTTGATGAAAATCACGCGTCCGTAAATTGCAAGGTGCGCGAGTCAGCCCCTGCAAAAACCGAAGCTCCAAAAAACGCGAGAGTGGGGCCGCAAGGCTCCAAATAGGGACACCTATTGAAACATGTATTCCTCACACCATAGATTTGGTGCCCAATAAGCGCAATTTTGTTGATCAGGAGGTTGTTATTAATTTATTTAAGTCAGTACCTGAGGATCAATACTACTCAGGGGACACTACTAACATGTTAAAACCAAATGATCAGTTTGAGCGTCAGGGCAGTTCGGACAAAGATGGCGGCGGGGGGAAAGTTTTTGACAGTTCTAACCTTGGATTACAATATAATTGGCAAGGTTTTGACAGGACAGTCAAGATTGATGGCGTTTACAAGCAAGTTCGACCAAAGAAGGTAAAGGGCGTATGGTAAGGTAGATGGGGAGCAATTTGTAGTACCTCATGCTAGTTTTGGGGTCTCCGATAATGACAAGTTAAACTATGTTGAAGAGAACTCTCATCTTTGTTTCTTGTATTCAATTAAATGAATTAACCATCTAAACTGCACCACCATTAAATATAAGAAATCTGACGTTAAAAACAATCATTCCTATAACCTACCTGTATCAAATTATCGGGTTGTTTTACACTGGCGGTCCAGGACCAGCTGAAGCCATCAGGAGGTTAAGCATCACCAATTCCGCTACATTCAGCCCCACAATCATCTCCGAAAACTGATGATGCGCTCAACGAGGCATCTGCTATTGAGTACCTGCATGCGTTGAGAGGCACGTGACTTTCTATTCTCCTATGCATATATATGGCCCTATATAACAGGCACCTCTTTTTCCATGGTGTGGAAGTGTCTCTATGAGTAAGTTTCCGAGTATGATGATTTTATGTGCCGATTTTTACCAAAGGATGAGGTTTAAAAGTGGGACGCTTTTATTAGTGTGAATGAGTAACATTTTGTTTGGGTGAAAGGCGATTGTGGATCGCCAAGTGCTTAAGTTAGTCTCGATCGACCTAACTGTTGACGTAGGGCTACAATTAAAATTTCAGTAATACTTGCAGTTTTAAACTGTTGTATAAACCGTATAAAGAGGTAAACAAATATTTGACCCTTATATGAAGACCTGATAAATGTCGATGACATGTTATGTAAATAATTGTTCGTTAGTGTTAGCATATCTAGGAAGGATGCATAGAAAGACAATTGTGTGGTTGATAACTCTTTTAAAAGTACAAACATTTTTGAAAAGAGAAGTACTATTTGCACTGTAAAATTCACACGATTTGACAAAGTGTTAGATGCGTTAAGTCTGCCACTTAGGTCGCTAGCGATGTGTGGTTAATTGAAATCAATGATTCACCTGGTTTCACCAATTAACAGCAATTGCAAGTTTTACCGATTAATAATAAAATAAGTAATATATTCATTAAAAGCATTGAATTCGAGTTACGTAGTTCATGGTTGGGGAATTACAGAACTTATCACACAAACTACCATCAAATGAAAATCTATTTAGTGGTGTGAACTTACGATCCTGATTGCAGTTCTGTTCCTATCATCAGCTTCCTCTGACATCATGTATATGTTGTAGCAATATTTGCTGTGTCACCGTGGTACTGGCATGATGTAATTCATATTTGATACTAATAGTGATGTGTTAGAAGTTATGTATAACACATGTGTATCATGTATGACCTGTATCATCGGGATGTGTTATGTAAGGAACACAAGGGTCTCATACATGTGCCTAGTTTTTATACACATACGAGCTTATACACCAGACTTGTGTGATGAGCAGCAAACAATGTCTACTCGTAATTGTCCCCACAACTAGTGGAAATTGCGATTAATAATCTTATTCCAACCCCTTTGATCTAACGCTTCATACGCATGGTGTGTGCAGGTAATCGGTAAATGTTCTTATAATGCATCATAACGACCTTTGATGACTGATTCATATATTCAAAACCATTGTCGTGGCCCTTAAGTTAATTAGTAAAAGTACGGGCATTTCGATATACTTATGTATCCACGTGTGAAATAAACCGATTGATATATCAATACGCACCGGTATGCAAACTCTAGGTGAATACCAGCACTGACCGGTATTTTACAAGTCTGGTATAATACGAGACTAAAGCGGATAAAACAAACAGAACTAGTTTGTTCAGCATTATCATTGACCAATCTGTGAACTCACAGACACATTAGGTGTAATCAGCAATACGCCAATCCTAGACTCATGTCA
Source organism: Armandia brevis (assembly GCA_035585475.1). Classification (NCBI taxonomy): domain Eukaryota; kingdom Metazoa; phylum Annelida; class Polychaeta; family Opheliidae; genus Armandia; species Armandia brevis. The sequence continues at coordinate 8,334 of JAXGGS010233297.1, read as the reverse complement.
CGATGATAATAATAATAATATTTATTCAAATTAGCGACAACGAGTAAGTTATTTACAACATTTAAGTCTTGCTGTGATATTTCCTTTCCATGCTACTCATGTAAACATAAAATATTGATGCATATGAATTCGACTATATGTATCACACAGACACGCTCTGAGTAGACATGAGGAATGTGTAGTGGACCATCACGGTTTCCGAATAATTTAATGTAATATAATCAAAACATTCCCCCATGTATGTTATCAAGGTGGTCCTGCCAAGGTCCTATTAAACCACTCGCACCTTCGCAACCTTAACTCTTTAACATCCTTGCCCTATAATTATTTCACTTATCTATTTCATAACCCCGCCCTGTCCCGTAACCCTAACTCATAGCATATTTCCATCGTCGATCGTTACCCTAACTTGTTTCATTTATTCAGAGTAACCTGTTCTTAGACATGAATTATATATACATGAGGGTAATGCCACCGGCCGTAGACATGTGGACACCAAAGTCTTATTTTAGGAGCCCGATTAATGTATTCACTCCTTCTCCGGGGAGCGTTACTTAGATATTAAATTATAATTAACATATTAATTAATTAATCAGATTAATTAGATTAAAGTTATTAGTTAATTAATTCATATATTTAAGCAATATCACAGGATTGATGAACTCAGTAGAATTATTTTCTGACAAGAATAATGATGAATAAATATCGGATCTATATCCATCAATGTGTTTGCGTTTCCTTGTTAATGTTTTTCAGATTTAATGATACTCAAGATATAGTAGATGTGCATATTCAAAGATCGGATGCTCCAAATGATGGGAAATTTTGGGAAGTTTTTCCCAGTAATATACCGCTGGTTTCATTGAGAAAAAGCCCATTTGGAAGTTTGCGTGCTGTTGTTAATCATCTGTTTGAGACGGTTAGCAGGATGACGGCTTCTTGTCGTCAAGGGAACTCGCTGGAAGTAACACCCATGATAACAAATACAGACAAACCATGTGGATATGACTGGAAAATCCATGAAAACAAAACAGAGGAAAAACATTTGACACTAAATTCTGATGCTAAGATGGGCTGGAATTTAACCTTTTCAGAGTTTAGGATTCCCACCATTCGAGGTAAAGAAGCCATGACTTGAATTTCGTTGAATAGTTTTACATTAATGGCCTGATGTCAAAATCGTTTATTTCGCAGGTGCTTGTCATCTCAGAGGAATCAGCATAAAAACTGAAAATAATATCCATACATTATGCGGTCAGAAGCGAAGTTTCACTCGAATCGTCAAAGCAAATCGCCTGATAATAACCAAATATGCCCACATTCTCTCTCTACCCCAAACACAGATTAAAGCTGGTGAATTGGTTTTCTACTTTTCGTACGAACTAATTGACTATATCTCTGAGAACTTTCACCACTCGGAAATCTATAAGATGAAAGATAAACTACTGCATAGCCAGGATGTAATAGGCGCAAAACCGATACCAAATATTTTGAGAATCAATGATGGGTTCTATATTGGCAGGACGAGCATTTGTAAAGTATTGCTTTTGACTGACTACAAGTACACTTTAAGAATGACTACTGAACTGCTCACAAATGTATCACATGAGGTGAATTTACACGACGGCCCCCATGAGTCCACCAAACTACTTCAACTAAGTGAAAATAAGATTGAGTCGAGCGGATTTGCCGTTCTCTTAACCGTTAAATATGTTTTGCCTGAAAGCGATCAATCCGTACAACAGGAAATTGCCAGAATAACGTTCAAAACCGAGCGGTTTTATTGGAGCAGCAAATATTATATAGACAACCTGTTTAGAAAAGATGACGAGTCCCCAAAAGATCCTCTTCAGATTATTCTCCCCGTTGCTAGGTATTGTAAAGTTCAGAAAACAAGGGATGATTCTGCCAGATTTTGTTCCATCCGTCTGGATCGTCATATAGAATCGAATCAAAAGCACCCCTTGTATTTCAACATAACATTGAGCAGTTATTTATCTAAAGGGCCTAATCCTGCGGGATGCTTATACAGAGGACTCGCTATCTACGATTATCGTCCAAATGGGCGTTATCAGTGGGCGGCCGTTGCTCAGGCACAAGTCAACTATCCTCTGCTGTTGGTTTGTGATGAGTTGGATACTGAAGCAGGACACTCGCTTCCTATAATCAATCAATACATCACATCACGCCATTACATATACATATACTTCTACAGGTTCGGCATCACTGAAAATGAATTTGAAATTACACTAAACTTTCGCAGCACTAATTGTCGTGGAGTTTTCATGTACTGTGGGAATATCGGGAGTATTCCTAACATCACTCTGCCTCGTCTCAGAGAACAGCTAGAAATAACCAGTCAGTATGGCGACTTTCGCGGGTTGAGAGAGAAATTCTCTCCCTTGTCTCACCCCGACTGCGAGAAACATTCAGGTTCACACTTGTGTCTAGAGAGGTATCATATTTATACGTCTTTGAGATATGTTAGCACACAATTGAAAACCATCAACGACTTTTCCCCCCGGCCGGACATACATTGTTTTGCGCTTCAGTATTTTCACACATTCAGTTATATGCCGGTACCCAAATGCATCATGAATATTCATCTTTGGCAAGGTGTCATTTTCAACGTTAACGACCCGATCATGTTGGAAAACCCGGACCGTTGTTCAGCAGACACGGCAATTAATCAGCTAAAGCCAACGGCATTTGGTTGGACATTTTCTGTAAATGCTAAATGCTTCGCCACATTGGCTGTGTTTAGATTTTCAAATATACAGCTGTTTAAAAACAAGGGGATGAATCTTGAAGGGTCTTTAGAATATGCACAAAGCGTTAAGGGCAGTCAGGCGATCCTAAATGCGGCCCAAATCTATCTAAAAGACGCATTATACCAAATCAAAGTGGACGACTCTAGTTCCACATATCATCTGGCGCACTACATGGTTAAACCTAAGGACTGCCAGACGCTGGTTCTTAATCTAAAGCTAACAGGGGACTGCTCCAGCACCTTAATATCTTATGTTATTGTCTACAACAGAGATCTGCCATCTTACAAAATGTATGACGGTTGGGCATCCGGCGGATCATATGTGGTTGCTGAAGTGTATGGGAAGTTTCAATTGAACAAGGGGCATCACACAGCTCAAGTATCACAATGCACAATTTTCAGAACAAGAATTTTTATATTTGAAGTATTAAGCATCAAATCTCAACCTAAATGTAGTTTGTCAATTGAACACGAACTGCAAGAATTAGGTGACGATGTTTATGTGGAGTGGGACAATCATTACGCCCGACCTAAAACAGTCAAGCATGGAATTCATGAGTATTTTGTTTTATGGAAAGATCAAGAAATAGACTGGAAAGAAGCAGAAAGACAATGTACCCGTATAAAAGCCGCACTTCCCTCAATGTCTGATATGGACATCAATGTAGTACAGAGAATATTAAAAGGTAAAATCGGTTGGGGACGGATGGACACGCCATTAAAGACATCACAATTAGCTGGACTGTTTCTTGGCTATAACACCATACAGGTTTGATTATGTATGTTTTCTACCAATGTGTAAAGTCATGAAATTCCAGATAACATATCGTGCAACTGTTGCCTGAACCGCCAAATGGTATTTTAAATGCCCAGAAGGCCCGTACTTTGTGATGCTGATTCACTTGTTGTAAGTGACGGGACGTTCCGGTCTAATTCTATTTGAAAGGGTTGGTCAGCCACAGAACACGGGTTAACAGGGCGACTAGATTAAAAATCCTATCGTCCATCTCTCTCCCTCTCTCTGTGTCCATAAACACTCCGCTGGTGCCGAAGCTTAATGACTGTTTGTAGGTTGGTGGGGTTTTAAAAAGGTGTTAATTTCCCCCTGCAGGTAAATTTGCCTACGGACCTGTAGTTTTCCAGAATTAAGGTCTACGATTTTCCCCTAAATTATATAATGATGAGTATATTAGTTAAGGTTCACAATTAATACATAGCCAGTTATATACTGACATTGCTTAAATTTTTCCCGTCTAAGATATGCCATACAAACTATTTTAAGCTTAGGGTCACTTTGTTATAAATGGCTACAAATTTATCACATATCTTTATTTAGAAAATGTGGTCAGATGGTTCTACCATGGCGAAAACTCCTTTCAGTGAAATGCCGACAACAGTTTCTCTTCGGAAAACCGTATTAGGTCAACCAGGAAAACCAAATACGATTGAATATAAACATTATGCGAAAGATAGCTGTGTTTTGTTGGTGTTTGGCCCTAATAAACAATATTTATCCGTGCCCTGTAATATGAGTTTCCCCCTCTCCGTTCTAATCTGTAAGAAGGCTCCGGATTCATTCCAGCATCGAGTGTTGGAATATGCGGTGATTTCTACCAGAGATTTTAATCAGAATTCGGTACGAAATGTGAATAACATGAGGTCAAATTTCGAATGGAAATGTGGTAAAGGTGGGAGCTTCAGAAAGTTGTGTAAATTCAATGGCTGTTATAGACAGTCATGTGATTTAACCGAAAAAAACATTTTGAAGTTTGTCAATAGTAAAAACAGATTATGGAGAAATCGACCTAGGGGGCGTGTAAGAATTTTTGACGCGCTTTATGATTTGACAGATTTTTATAAATCTTGCCGGTATTATAGCTATAGTGTGTGCGTAGAGGTAGCGAAGTACAAACCGTTAGCGAAGGGTGTCTATCATGATTACATTTCAATGCTGCATTTTGAAAAGACTACTATTCCAAATACTCGAAGATGTTACAAAATTTCGCACATTTCGGTTGGCAATATGTGCTTGGAAAAGGTTTCGAATTACTCATCAGTCACAAATTATCCTGTAGGTGTATTGGTCACCCAAAAGTTAGCGGAAGATATAATCAAGACTTTCCAGCCATATGGAGCACCAAAAATCACCAGCATTAACAAACCAAATGGAATTCTACATTTATCCGGAAAAGGTGTGATTGTGAATAAAAATGAGAGTAAAGAAACAGAAACCATATTGTATTTTAAGATACTTGAGCCCCTGCCCAGCCTTACTGGCTGCATGACTGGTTTATTCCAATGTCAGGATTTTTCGTGTGTCAACGAAATGTTGGTGCATGACGGAAAAGCGGACTGTCCCGATGAGTCAGATGAACAGAGATTCGCAAAGGTTTGCTTTGTGTCACCAGAGGACCAATATGGAAGTAAAAGTGAGTGTGAGTTGTGCGTTTTATCAGAGGGATGTACTTGCTCTGCACATTTCTTTCAGTGCTTTAGCAATGGCGGATGTCTCCCGTATAATCTTATTTGTGATGGCATCAACCACTGCTCGGATAATAGCGATGAATTTATCTGCCCTACTACATATCCTTCTAAGAAAGAAGTAGGACATTTTTTATCTCATACCGAATTTGTGTGACATTGAATTTAAGTATATTTTGTTGTGAAATACTATCTATTTTCTACTAGGTCAAGAATACAAATGTAATTGGAAAGACCGAAGAGGTGGGTATATTGTTCGATTGCGGTTCAAATAAACATATTCCAATGTCATGGTTAAGAGATGGGATTCCTGACTGTCCGACTATCACAAAAGAGGTCAAGTTCATAGTCAGAAACTCAAGAAATAATTTTGTACAACATGTGTGGAACTTCCATCAAGATGCGGCTGATGAGGGGGATGTGAATGCTGTAATACCTAATAAACAAGCCGATTCATTGCAATGCTTTCGCAACTCTTTCCAATATTTTAGATATGAGCAGCTATGCCAGTTTGACTATGACAGCTTAGGAGCCATGGCGTATTGCCGTGGCGGAGGTCATTTAATTAGCTGTGGAGATGTTCAGTGTCCCAACAAATATAAGTGTCCAGATTCCTACTGTTTGCCGATTACTAGGTTATGTGATAAAGTTGTCGATTGTCCGTATGGGCAGGATGAAGAGGACTGCGAAGAGGATAACTCAACTAAAAACTGCCCAGGATTATTTAGATGCAACAAGTTTTCATGTGTGGCACAACTTCAGGTCTGTGATGGAGATGCTGATTGCCCAGGCTCTGAGGATGAACAAAGTTGTGTGTTAACAGCTTGTCCTGCTACCTGCGTGTGTACATTAGCCGCCAGTGTTTGTTCCCCTTCATATTCGCCCATCCAACTGGAAAATATCAAACAGTTAACATTGAAAGCAAATCAATCCCATTCATTCAAAGCGATTCCAACCATAAAACAGGGAAATTTGATCTTATACCTCTCTGCAACTAGAAACCATATCGTCTCCCTGCATGGCAATTCGTTTACTGAAACTAGACATGTCTTGGAGATTGATGTTTCATGGAACAAAATCATTTCCATTGAATCTAAAACATTTGAAGCTCTGCAATTCCTCACGAAGCTGCGACTTAACGATAACTCTATTTCAAGTTTAAGTGTCACACAACTGAATCGTTACCAATTTCATGTGACAGAGACCGGCAAAATCAACACATTAATCCTAGCAAGTAACCTGATAGAATTAGATTTAACAGAAAATTCCTTGAGGTCATTTAATCTTACCGGGGTTCTAGATACAAATATTATTCACCTCGACCTGTCACGTAACCTGATTGAGCAGTTAATTGTCTCTAACAAGGTAATGTTCACTCAAGAAAAGGTCTTTGTGAATCTTTCAAAAAATGTTGTGCAATCTTTTCATGGTTATTCTCGAGCCGATGATAGGTTTGATATATTCACCGATTCTCATTACTTGTGTTGTTTGTTAGATGGAAGGCCGTGTAAAAATAGTCTCAATATTCCATGCCGCACGACATATATCAGATATCATGATGATATTATATTAGTACTTGGAATCCCTCTCTCAGCCGTAACCATGATAACTAGTTTACACCAGCTCTACCATTATCATAAATTGAAAGCGACTGGCTCTATTTCAGCCAGCGGCCTGAGCAGTGCTAGTGTACTTTTAAGTCTAAGCGTGGGACTGATGATGGTGAAAGACCTAACATTTGATAACGATTTTTTGGTTAGAAATGCCGTTGTAAGAAACCAATGGTGCACACTGACTGCTGTTTGTCACTATTTCTCCCTTGGTCACTTCATGCCAAACGCTGCACTTCACATGTATGGCATGATGGTGAGTGCTGAAAGTATGGCGGCAATTACCGCAAAGAAACTAAAGTGGGCACTATTTATGATAGTTGTATCAAACGCCATACCCTGCGCATTTATGCTACTCACTGAGTTTTTCTTCGATGAGAAAGTCCTGCTCGAAAGTTGCACTTATTACCAACATAGTGGCATCAATTCTCGGCAGGTTTTGATAATTATGATTTTCCAAATGGTAGAGTCGTTCGTGTCGTGCTTTCTTCTTCTTAGATTCAACCACAGAATATATAGAGTTATTTGCGAGAATGAAATTTCACTAAAATCTTTTGGAATTGCTGGTGGTAAAAGGAAGGCATGGCAAAAGAATGTGTTGAAGTATGTGATATATCCAATCGGGGTCATGATCCCGCATATGTTCGCTATAGTCCTGGCTATTTTAGGTGTAACACTTGATAACACATCTTCAGGAATCCTGTTACTCCTTGTTGTGCCATTGGCAGGGCTTGTAGGGCCCCTTGGCTATGTATATGAAGGATTAAAAGCAAGATATGATGCGAAAAAGAAGTTGTAGGAGCTTGAAATAAATGAGATATCCATTGATGATGACCTGCTACGGCCTGGTACTTGAGAATGAATGTATATACTTCAAATAAAAGAATTTACACAGCACAGATATCGAACTGTTCTGATTGACATTGATCAACGATGTAATGCACATTGACATTCATGAGACTTAAACTTACAACATACATTTTCGTTAAACAAGCAATTACAATTAACATTATATCACCCAAATATGGGGCGTGGGCGGTTCAATGGACATGTATGCATCATGCTTGATAATAGTTATACTTTGGCTAGTGTAATCGTGAACGAGGATCAAGAGACTATTTTCCAAATTTTTAATATGTGGAAAGTAACATATCACTCAATATCACATAACAATATCACAATGCTTGTCGGTTTCTGACTTTAAATCATGATTTTGTGATTGCGATTCTAATTAACTAAACAATTTCATATGTGGGGCTCAATTTCATAGACTATAATTTCAGGAATTGGCGTCCCCACTCAATATTGCACAACAGATTTGTCCATTGTCCTTGATTGCCGAAAAATCACAATAAGTAATATGGAGGCCTCTTGACGCTTCCCCGGGCCACACTTCTGTCTCCCCCGGGCCACACTTCTGTCTCCCCGGGGCCACACTTCTGTCTCCCGGGGCCACACTTCTGTCTCCCGGGG
>JAXGGS010233296.1:25476-46253 GCA_035585475.1 Armandia brevis | reverse complement strand
AAAGACCGAGCTACAGATGGAATTACGTAATGCTTCCCAATATGTATCAATTAGGACTATTATAAGAGAATGGACAGCGTGCCAACACTAACACTGCAGGCAGCAAACCGGCTAGCAACCTTACGCTGATGAGCGTTTTTAACCACAAAAGATCAAAGCGATTCTTACCTGGATCGTCGTCTATGTGTGATTGTGTTCACGGTGTCAAACGACGCGCCAAACGTAGCCAGCTCCGCTTATAACCGGCGACTGATGTGTTTTGTCATCACGGAGAAATATTTATGCGATGATGGGGAAGGTCAGTGACGGGATCCGCTGGCCTGAACCGCGGCGTGGATCGCACGAGCGCCACCTCCGAACACACGCGGATTCTCTATTGTGTAATAATTAACAGTATTATCATCAATCTCTGTGTGTCATACTCGGCTAATTGCTGTCATATGCGCGGTAGGTGGCGTATTTAAGAACAGGCACAATATGTTATTAAGCCTGATTATGCATCACAAACAAAGCGTAAAGTAGCACCGCCCAGCACTAAAAGTTCATTCTAAACAATATTGACACCTTGACCGATTATTTCAGTTGCAGGTGGTTTATTTTAGATGGCTTAATCTGTTGGTAATATATGGAATAAACATTCCGAGTATTTTCCAATGTCCGCTGACGTCAAGTTTATTCATTACGCAATCGAGCTGAATCGAGTGTGTGGACAAGTGAAAGTTCCTGCAGGTACTTTCTCATAATAGGAGTCGTGTTGTAGGAAAACATATAATACCTGCAGACTTGCCTTCGCCTGAAATATTAGGCCATCGTTTCTCAGAGAAGTTGATTTTCAGGGGCATTAAGCAACTGGCAGCGTATCAATATCAGATATGAATAAGATACTTCAATGATAATAAAAACTTTAAGACGTAATATAGGCTTCACACGAAGATGTTGACAGGTGAAGCCTCGTGTGGTGCCGAACAACTAAAAAATCCCCTGTGGCTCGATAAAGAAAGTTAGTAAACCCCAAACCCTCATGTTGCATACCAAAGAATTAGATGATATCCGCCATGAATGTATTCTCAGCGCCTGAGTCAATATTTAAAGGGATGAAGATGTCAACATGTTATCTAAGCAGTTGATTCATCGTCCTTTATGATCTGAATCTGTCTTAAATGTTACTCTGTCATCTCCAATCTCGATGCTTTGCGAGATACAACAGGTGTGAAATTGCCATGCAATACTGCATTGTGCACATGCCACTATCAAACCATTCTGGCAACCAATGAAATATACACACAGCACGCACATACATGTACTTCCTCAACAGAAAACGGGAGTTGTCACAAGCAGGGATGGGCCGTAGAAGAGGAGCCAAATTGAAAGAGACGACAATCGTTACGTCTCTGGTGCCGCTTCAAGGTGGTGGCAATTATTAACAAACTGTCAATTCTCAACTTGTTCATCACAGTTATCACGTTCGATGTCCTTGGCACAATGACTCATCATTATTGATGGAGACATACCTGTCTGCCATGCCGGGGCAGCAACACAGCGTGGGCAGCTCTTATATAAAAACCCAATTATTTGCAGTGTTATTAAGGGGAGCCCTGGGTATTGTGCGTGCGGTTTAGACCCCTGGGCCTCGTTAGTTGGTTAGCGCCGGACACCTTGCGCGTTAGAGATGCCCTAGTCAGCCGTAGATGTTAAACACGTATTAAAAGTACGGTGCTTTAAGTTAGTGACTGTCTAAGGAAGACATGCCTGAGGGTGTTATTCTCCCTGGTCAAATTGTCCCTCATTCTGGGTTCAAATTCTATACCAAAGAAGCAAACAAACTGCAAGCAGCCCCCGCCCTAACCTGACTAACTGATAATTACGCTATGTACATGTACTTGTGCTAGTATTACAATGTACATTGTAATTGTTAATGTTGTTTTGCGCTGCTTTGTGAATATAAAAAGTGTCATTTTAACATGCAAGGGTCAGTAATTCCAATGACATAATTTTTACTTCTAACTAAAGAGAAAAGTCTCGATCGACATTTTCATTATAGTACCGGCTCCTTTTTTCGGTCCAGGGGGTGACATTATTTGTTAACCCTGATCACGTTTTTATTGTATAGGGATGATGTAAGATTATTCACATGCCCCGTGAATTAAAACGTTTTACCCGCGAGGGCCCATGACCTTTCCTTGATCTCCGCCGTCTCGTGCGGGGGTCAGGAAGGGTTGAGTTTTACTATGTCGAGTCAACGGGATGGAAAACATGTTGATTACAAATGGTATTTTTGGTATTTCACATGAATACATGGGTTTTACGCAGTCGTAAAAATGGTGTCACGAATCTGTAACCAATGACTTGACACTGTGAAGCCGGTAGACATGAACAACCCGAACATGATTTGGCAGTTTTAATCATTAACGTGTATTACGAGTAGGACACCCCCGCTCATACAATATATGAAATGCATCACGATTTTTTGGTGATGATTTTTACCAGGCTTATTGTATTGAGTGTCTTGAGAACATCCGATTTGTAGTAGCGGTGAACTAATTTATGGCCTGTCAGTTTTATTGCTGTTATTTTCCGTGTAGCCACCAACCAACCAGGGCGGCTACACATATAAACACACCACATACATCAATCATATGATACTCAAGGTAAAGCTAAGAAATAATTACTATCCGACTTTATCGACACAATAACCCCGGGCAAATAATTCCAACAATAACTATATATGCACATACGCCATAGTTTCAAATAGGCACTTGTATGGTATATTTGCATTTAAGTCACCAGTGAGCATTAGATTTCATTGCATACCACCCACTGAATAGAAGCAATAATTAGACGGAGCCTTATAAAACCGTTTCGGTGATAAAAGGTAAACTCAACTGCCTTCTGATCGCTTTGTCCGACAACTGCGCATAGTACGAACTATTTCACTTGAAATATCGCACTATGTCGAGTGAGATGACATTCTTCCGAATGGTCGATCAATTAGATTTATGAATATCTCAAGGCTGCTAGGCGAGAACACGACAATACAGGTTCTAAAGGCGTCTAGGACACTAATGCATTTTCTCCTCTGCCGGCGCACTTGTATGCAGCAGGGCTAAAGGTCGCACGTACGAAGAAAGCACGACAGAGGACATTGTTGATATTCGTCTCCTTATAGAGAGCCATAGCGAAAGTCGGTTCTAAATTAACGCCCCTCCTTCGATACATCTGATAGAGCACCTCATAAAATTCCAGATTATTGTGGAGGCCGGTTGGCCTGTATAATTAAAGTGATGAGTGGTTTTGTATGCGGTTAGCCCCAGGAATTAAACCCATCCAGGGCCGGGCGGGAGAGGTCCCTGAACACTTGGAGTGTGCTCAAGATCCATTATCACATTTGCATTTTTAAGTGCGTTGAATAACCATCTCGTCTACACGGGCGTCAGACGAATTTCAATAGGTTTAAAGCCGTCTCGACTATGACGCAACGAGAAGGTTTTACCATGAATGCAGTGGGTTGATAAACTTTCTTGAAATTGCCTTTACTGAAACTAAGTCTATCTTAATTAACATACATTACATCTGACGGTGTATGAAACCACTATTTTCTGCAGCTAGCTATACAATTATTAAGTGATTTCGGTGCTTTCCAATACACACATATGATTTAAAGGCAGATCAAGTATCAATCTATGAAATGTGTGCGTGCAACATGAAATGTGATGGTGTTGATCGATCAGCCTTAGAAGAAGGTTGCACACTTCAAAATAGATGCTCAGCTCGCGAAACAAACTTGGTAAAGATGATCATCATTTTCCCAGATGTAGGCGACTGTTCTCATGGCAATAAAGATATATGGCCATCACCCAATACGGTATGATACATTTACCTTAAGAGCAATCAGCGTGAGAAGAAACACGGGGGGCATCAATTTATTAACCAACTGCTAAATTCACAATATAGCCACTTGCCAAGTTTCTGCTCTGAAAAAAGAATCGCTGGCCAAGTGTTATGTCTAATCGCCATAGATCGATGGTCCCTAACTATCCGGGCGTTTTGTGACAGTTACTTGTGGTGGATGAATCATAAGTGGGTTTAGGCACGTCAACTCCCAGCCAGATTTGACGGAGCCGTTGAATGATCGGAATGCGGACAGAGAAAACTAACCTGGTGTAAACATCAACAATAGCGATCACACCTCACCGTGGGATACAGCTGACGAGAAGATGGGAAAATCCGGCAACGCGAAATACGCGACATCATTCGCCATTACGCAAAACTTACGAGACAAAGAATGGGCTATCATTTTCACATATAAACGGCAATTGTGAACACATTTATTGCCTGGGAGAAACATAACCGTTATAATGGTTACAGTGAACAAAATAGACGCACACTTTGTGACGGAGGCTTATATACTGAGAAGCTATGTACGCGGGGGGTTCTGTGAATGCAATCTATTACTACTATAACTCATTAGCCCAGAGCAAATAGCAGCATCTATGTGAATGCTTATTGATATTTCTCAGCTGGCCACAGGTACATCGCTCATTACGGGTGTCCTAGTAAAGGCCAAATATAAAGCAGGTAGATTCATCAAGAAATATTTGACGTGACGAACCATGTCAAACAAGGTCAACTAGATTGCAATAAATCCACATACTTAATCACGATACACAACAATGCCATCGTTGTCGAGGAAACTTTATATACATGTATGCACCGTAAAACCGCCAAGGCATTGGAAAAATTGAAAACTAGCTGCAGTTTAAAGCTATTATATGAACCTATGATTAGCTTATGAATGGGTAAACGTGACAGACATAACTCATAGAGTGCGGAGCATGCAATGTAAAACTGTGTCAGTCGTAGGGCACTCGCGGGGCATTTACCGACATAAATTATTTCTTGTGCTTTTTAGAGCCATTACCTGCTATTGACTAAGTGCCCGAGCTACCGGAGCGATTGATATACACTGTATATAAATATACACCAACTCGTGATACTTAGGTCCTATCGTTTAGACACGACCATGTCAATGATTTTAACCCTCGGCGATGGTCATCTACGGCGATGATATTATCGTTAACACTAACAAATCATTGTTGCCTCTGGTTATACTGATTTGTCTTCATGGCCTCATCTCTTTCAGTTACGCGCGAGAAATACAAATCTATAACCGCATCAAACTTTTAATAATGTCTTTTTACGCAAGTTGCATGATTAATATACGGGAAAGGCGGGGACGAATCAGGTATACGTGATTGATAGCAATTTAATGAACAGGACGGAACATTAACTTCGTGAAAATAATATACGACCACAAAACACCAAGTTAAAGCTTTCTCAAATAAAACAAGAACCGCGTCTTATCAAGAAATGCGTAGACAGCCGCGAAGTTTCAAACTCTTACCTTGTTACGTGATCGTGAAGCTCGCGTGTTTTAATCCCTGCTATTTATGTGAAACGAGAGTCTGGACAGTCGCTATCAGCATCACCTTAACCCGTGTAACCGCGCTGCTGCCAGGTGCGACACTCACTCGATGAATGAATCAGTCGACAGATTCCTTAGCCGACGGATGATTCTCTCGCCATTACGCAGCGCACTGAAGCGAGAGATGCTGGTGTTAGCCTCTGTCCCCTCTCACAGGCACACGGCTGCCCCTCTTTTTGCAAGGGGTGCTCCTGCTGGAAGCTCCATTCACTCGGGCGCAATCGTGTCACGTGGGCAATCTTAACCACGGCCGGCTTTAGAAAGCGCGCGCTGATTGAGGTAAAAACTTTACTTTCCCTGCACGAGAATATTTACAAAACAAGGGCACGGATTGTGCTAAGTCATGAGGAATGTTCCTCACACTGCGCCTTTAACCCACTTAAATACACAGTAATTGTGTTTCAAGGATGCGCGTAATAAGCAGGACATGCCTAATTGAAAAGACGATATTTGTTATTTACTAAATAATACCCTGTGGTAAAGAGGGGCTCGTGGTATCGATACCCGGTCTCTCTGTCGCTGTTTTTTTGGCAAAGGATGGTAATTTGTCAGAAAGCATTTTCTTAAACACCGTTCTCATCCTAAGATCAAAGGTTTGATAAGATTTATGTCACATACATGTAGTTTCTCAGTCGCAAATATAACTGGTCTAGCAATGACGTTTCATACCACGACTTTACTTGATGCATTTTTTTGTATACTTGCTTCAAAGAGATGGTATCGTACCCAATAGCCAAACTCTCGTATATAATAATAATTTTGACCCCTTGCTATATGCAGTTATTTTAAGATCCTGAATTAAATCATGTACAAGCGTTATCAGGTTATATTTAAGTTATTGCTAATTATCGTTCTATTTTATAAATAACCCGCATAAACTTAACCTGCTGCAAGAAATAATCGAGTCATTGCAATTAGTCCGGCCATTGTAATCATATGTTAATGTATGGTTAGGATTTTGAGATGTGCACGAAGGTTAGGTTCTGGGTGGTGTAAATCTGCTTTTGACTTCTTTACAATTGCTGATTCGGCAATAGATCGGACCCAAGAACCAGTACATATACATGTTATTATAACCAATACTAGACCCAGCTAGGTGCATGTCTTGTCAAATGAGTGACGCGGCACGTTGTACTGGCTTGACTATATTCTAGCTGTTATACAATTTACACGCCCAAGACGTTTCTTTCGCAACCTCGCATAGGACAGAAATAACCCCGGGTGTACTGCTTTAATTGTGCTTATTTTTAGCTGGTATGGTTTAAATTTCAATAAACGCCCCCACCCACGACATGCATGGGCATATGCATGTAATAATCGCTCAATGTCGTGACCACAAAATCCAGGGATCGTGCGTTCCAGAATTTGCCCACAAATTATGTATGTTTTAGTTTCTTCTTGTGGATCTTCTTGTTAATAATGAAAAAACAATAACCTGTTGATTACACTGTAATTGTCAAGTTTAATTCATTTCTTATGTATAGACCCTAAAAATCCTTTGAATAAAACCGCGTTCAAGCATGCTTCAGTCACGAACCGGTATAACGATGTTATATACCAGATATACATCAAACCGCTTTTCATTGGAATGTTTCGATAATCTGCAACTTTGGAGTTATACGTGTTATATATATGCGTCGTACATATTTTCCATGCTACTTCTAGGGGCGGGTTTAAATGATAACTTATATTCCATCGTTTTAGATGGCATTTGGATATCGTTTCGTGTTCAATATATGCATGTACATAGAGTACAAACTGATCCCTCTTACTATCTTTCGGCTCGTTGGTAAATATAGGAAGTGAACGACACCTTTCATGCCAGTTACGATGACATTTCCTTGCAGGGCTCATTTGTTCTTGTTGAAAAAGATGGAATCTTGAAAGAGAAACGTGACATACCCCTTTTTTGAACGGCGTTTTGTCAACTATCGTAAAAATAACAGAAAATTGAGATTGATGGTTGAAGAGAACAACGTCAAGTCAGTAATTGAGTAAATAGTAAACATAGTCTGCTGTCTTTTCTATCAGCTTGTTGCTCCGGAATTGCACTAATTACAGTGGGCAATTGTCCCGCACATTAGACTACAAACATGCCCCCATAGCATTACGGAGTAAAAAGTGCAATTTGAACAATCGTGTCAATTTTCCCATGCAAAGCACCGTACGAGTTTCTCAGACTGTGCTGACGGTTGTATCATTATGTCTTTTGTTAAGCCGACGGATAAAGCCAATTAATTATGAATTAATGTAGTGGGCAAATATAGATAATTATATAAATGCTGGATAATGCTTGGTTCATAGTTTTAAAACATTTTGGCTTTTGATAGCATTCTATACAATCCGGTGCGCTTATGAGTCTAAAAACATTACTACTTCTGTTTACTTTCTGTAACTACTTACTCAATGGGGAACAATCTCCAGTACTACAAAAAGGACACTTTCTTTCAATTCATGCTTAGTATACCATTTATATTTGTCATATCGACCTTTTCCATGAGCACATCTACATGTTGACCGTTACTATGTTATTACAGTTATTATCATTATTTATAGTACTATTATGTTCTAGATCGCGTATACGCACAACTGTTGAGAAACAACTATATGATATCAGGCTTAATAAACAATTACAATTACAAAAAAATGCAGACTTTGTTTAATTAATTATGTTTCAGATCACCGCGTATTTATTTCCTTGTTTGCCGAGACTTTACACATGTGCGATTTACATCGAAACTAAAAAACAACAGTACCACTCTGGTCGATATATTGTCATTTTTATTCATAAACATATCTGTACATACACAAATCGTTACATATTTTGAACCATTGCTTTGGTTGTTTAGTGTGTATCATCACGCGATACGTGTTCATGCATCTACAGCGTTTATAATTTGAAGGTACATCATTAGTGTATCACAAATCTGTATTCAATATAAAGTAGCATACGAAGTTATCAGTTTAGTACTTTTCTATTTACAATCATGAGGTTGTTAGGTCAGGGTTGGAGTGTCTTCACCATGAACTGTACACGGCAAGAGCGACAGGGGTTGCTTTAATTTGTGAAGCCGGTTTAATGTATGGCCGTTAATTTATACACACAATATTTATTGCATTAAGGTCCCGACTCATCTTTATAACTTAGCACCATTGAAGAAGCAATTTAAGGGATAACAATCGTTTAGCAATATTAGCAGGTGACTTAAACCGTTGTTATATCCGAAGCAATTTTAATATATCATGATATTGATAATCAATCGTTAGAAACTACATGTAGTCTAACTGTGGAATATTTCAAGAGATTTCAAAATTTCGGGCACCACATTTCAGAAGATTTGTTTGATTATCGAACATGATATGATTTCAGATGATGGGTTAATTGTAAAGCTTGGCAATACAATAGCTGCTTCCTCTAAGTGATCAAGTTTGATAGTAGTATATGACTATATACATCATAAATATTTCGTAAGTAGTTATAAATGTTTGATACCCTATATGACAATTATGATAAATGCATCAAATCAAGTGAATACAGAGTGTAATAATGTGTTATCTGTACTGATATTCATTGAATATATACAATTTATAGTGGACATGCCACTTTACATTCAAGTGATATTTGCAATAGCAATGAACCCTCAGGTAAGGGGAGCACATATACATGTATATATATATATATACAGGTTTGAATTTTTATAGCACGAATTTGATGTTGTGTCGCCACATCTATCTATATTTTTTGTCCTGCGAACTTTAACTAGCAGAAAGTGTAAATGGAGGGAATGCATGTCCAAAGCTTGTTTTGTTCATTTGTGAAGAAGTGAAATGGGTACAATGAAGACTGTTGATTTGACAACGAGCAGAGATCAATGTGTGAAGTTAAGATAAATTCCTACTTCAATAGCAACCGTGAGATTTTATCTGCAAGAAAAGAGAGAAGAGCATCTAAGTGTGATTTTAAGGTGCGCGGGTCTGATAACTAACACAAGCTTTTGTTTTAACTATCTACCGCACATAAAACTTTCATTTCACGTTTGAACGCTCTCGTGAAGATGTATTTTTTTCCATTATACAAAGAATAGGGGAATGCATATTTTTTGTTATACACCGTACGAAACAGGGCTTACCCCTGATGTTATCAACCTTTTATTCACAACATCATGATTGGTCAGTTACATATTTGTATCCATGGAAACAAGGTCAAGATTATCTTGTTCTGGTCATAGCAGCATCTATTTCTAAAGATACGTTCTTCTACTGTTAAGCGGTACCTACCTCATTGACAAAGCCACTCTAAAAGGTTGTCTACTGCTCTTGTTACATCCTCCATTGTGGGTACACTTACAACGTGTAACTGATCTGGGTCACTGGCGACCTCGTTAACCTCCTCTATACCAGGTTCTAATCCCACCTGCGCTACATACAGCTCCACGCCAGCCTGCTTGGCGTTCAGAGCTTCTCTAGACGTCTGCTCTGCTCTCATATTAGAATTGCCATCGCTAACTAAAACGACTACATTTCTAGCATCTGCTCTGTCTCCTTTACTTGGATGGAACATTTCTGCATAAGTCTGTTTCAATGCCTCTTGTGTATTTTTGCGGCAACACGTGTCGCCCACCGCTATGGCGTTTAGAACGCTCTTCTTGTGATTATAAGAGTTCAGATGGAAGTGGATGTCCACGTCTCCAGAGTAGCTCATCAGGCCAACTCGTGTTTTGTCGAGTCCGACGGGCAAACCGTGGACAAGCCGCTGGGCAAATGACATGACGATATCCGGCAGCTGACTACGTGAGGGGAAGCCCAAGTCAAGCACTAATACAATGTCGATTTGGCTCATACATCCTGAAGTATAACGAAAACCACGTTGTAATCTGATTCTCAGGAATAGATATATATATGCAATTTCTTTGTTATAAAATCTATGTAAAATGTATAAAGAAAATAACTAAAATGCATCGAGTGATTTCTGACTTACTTCTTTCACATGTTACTCCCGTGTAATCTACTGGACATTCACACCAATGCTTATTAAAATCATCGACGCATGAACCCCCGTTCCTGCAGGGGTTATCACGACAGTCGTCTGTATCTGTAATAACATGACGTAATATGGTATTTGCAAAATCAATCAATTTCGATATTCATATTTCTCTAATACATTAGAATAAATGTATTGGATACACATTCTGAACCATGGACACTCACCTCCGCATGTAGATTGGACAAGGGTATCTATAATGGATGGGAACTCCGTCCACGATTGCACATTTATCAGATTTTCTGAGCTAGGCTGGCTAGCAATGCCCTTTAGCTCGAGCGAAGAGTCTCCGACAACGAAGACGATGATGTGGGTGCCGTTTATGCGTGAAGCAATCGCCTCAGGGATTGTGTTACTGGCGTCAATGTTAGAGCTGCCATCAGTGAAAATCAAAGCCACGTTTCTAGCATCATCTCTGTCTCCTGGACGATTGAATAACTGAGTTTGCTGAAACAAAAGACAATCGTTATTAATAAATCCATTGCACGAAAACTACACGAAAGGATTGATGTTTATAGAATAAGATATTAATTTGACGCATCATAGTCTTTCATACACGTAAAGTTATGTTACAACTGACCCAAATATCTTACCATCGTCGATAAAGCTGCAGCAATATTGGTTCTCCTTCCCATGAATGTAAAACGTTTGATAGCATTCTCTATATCTTGTTGTGAGTTGTAAGTGTCTAAACCAAAGTCTGCCACTGCGGTATCACTGAAGGTAATTGCTCCCAATCTTGTTTCACCACCGTTAGCTTCGAACTCAAACTTCGATGTCAGGGTTGAGATTACATCTCTAAGCATAGGGAATCTGTCAGATGTGATGCTTCCAGATGTATCGATCAACAGAGCGATGTCAAGTTTGCCGAAACAACCTGTAAAACGTAAAGCCAGACATGTAATATCAAATATCAAATGGTTGATATATATCTGAGTTAACTTTAGGATATTGACTATTCTTGCTTACTCTTCTCGCAGCCAGGTCCATTTCTACCTGGTGGACATTGACAAACACAGCCATCCAACACAGACACAGCAGTCCCTCCATTGGGGCATGCAAAGCCGGCACAACCACCTGAAAGGCGAGCTAAACTTATCACACTGTCATGATACTGAGTTTATAATATCGGAATGGATATTTTGGCTTATCGTACCTGAACAAGACATGGTTGTAATGTTTTTGGTCAGGGCGTTCAGTGCATTGTAGTCAAGAGCTGTGAAGACGTTATGGCTGCCGGGGTCACTGGCTAAAGCCTCCAATTGAGCTCTGTTCACCGTGGGCCCAATCCCTGCGAAACAATCGGGTGGTATTAGATATTTCTATAAAAGTGTAATATGTTGTCATTTTGGGCATGTATTATTCGAATCCTACCAATTATAAGCAGCTCAATCCCCTCCTCTCTGGCTTTGATCGCTTCTTCCCATGCCGCCTCTGGATCATCCATAGCACCAGTTGTGAAAATAATGGCTAAATTCAGGACATTTTTCCTGTCGCCGCTCTCTGTTGTGTACATGGCGGTCCTCAGCTTGCGGATAGCTTCCGCCACATTCGCGTTACCTCCTCTGAATTGGAATGTCACCACCTTCTCTGCCGCAGCCACTTTACTCTTGTGAGCCTATGGGAAATGACATTTAAATGTAGGTCAACGGTTTGGGGACACTAGTAAGAATTCCAGTAGACTGACGATTAATTGCTTTACCTTTAAGTCACACATTATTTCAGCGTCGTCGCTGTAAATGAGAAGTCCACATCTAGCTCCTTCCTCTTTAATATTTAGCCCCATTATCACCTCTCTGATAAACTCCAGTTGCTCCTGGAAATGTTCCTTGTTGCTTGATGAAGCATCAATGACGAATGCGATGTCGGCACTGTCGATGGGACAGTCTGCAAAAAAGTTCCCAAATCAATTGATATTTGCTGATGAGAAATAATCAGGATATTAAATGAAGAAATAGGTAAATACACGAGAATTTATCAACTTACCCTGCGAACAATCTTTGCCAGCGTATCCGAATGGGCAATCACAGAATTTAGTGTCTGCTTCCTCCTTGCAGTCTCCGCCATTAGTGCAGGCAGGGCATGTCAATCCTGGGTCAACAGGGGCTGGAGCTGAATTATCATTAAAGTAAATCATTTGCATAAATCAAAGGATTGTCGTAACCAATAGCAGGAAGGAGGTGTGATTCATGATATGAATGATTGCTTACTGAATGTCGGAGGCGCTGGTGTAAAACCAACAGGAGGCGCTGGTGTTTGGGTGCCCGGTGTGGTGCCTGGCTCTGTTAGTTCAGACGATTTGGTGCAGACGAGATTCTCAACCACAAGATTCTTTCTGACCAGGTCTTCATAGTCATCGACGTGGATGACGTTGGTACCTTCTGGATAGGAGGCGATTGATGCAAGTTGTTCACGTGTGATACCATCGCCAACACCAATGCCAATAATGTGGATGCCCTTATTTTTGGATATTTCTGCTTCTTTGGCTATGGGCTAAATATAAACAGATTTTATTGCACTTTTATGACTTTCCTCATAGGCGTATATGTCAAGTAGATAACCATCAGTATTAATAAATCATACTCCCAACTTACTCCCATTTCTGTTTCTCCATCGGTGACCCAGACTATAGTATTTGAGGCTTCGGGTCGGTCACCATTGTCTACTGTAAACAACACCTCTCGTATAAACCTAGCAAAATAATAGACGTCATAAATCTCGCTACTGGGGGCAGGCCAGACGCTTTTCATGCTGGCTCTTTGTTAAAGGCGTAATAACTCGTTAATAGCGGTACATGCCTCATTGTTTCAGTGGGATCAAAATCTCCCACCACATATTTCACCCCTCGTATCTCGTCTAACACATCGCCGGCCTGTTTGAAACTGCTCAAATAAAATTGGGGGACTTCGGTGTCACCGTACAGGACCAGTGCCACACGCATTTTACCGTTGACGATGTCTAGACGCTTGCAAATGGCGCTGATAAAAGTTCTCATGCTCTCAAAGTCATCTATAGTAACGCTCAGTGAAGTGTCAAGGGCAAACACCACGTCCCGGCGTTCGGTGCAGACTGCAATACACGAGGCAGCAAGTGTGACTGATTTTCATTGTCTTTACTTTTGAAATGTGGCATGCGATGAATCTTAAACGGAATGCTCTATTTGTGGTAGCAACAAAAGCCCGCCATAGGGGTGATTGTCTAGTGTAGAGAGGTAGATTTACTTACTCATGGGAGGTGGTGGCGGTGCCCGAGTCGGCGGTGTCGTGCACATCTGGTAGATCATGTTACGTAAACGGCTCACCACCTCGTTAAACTCCATACGTGGCCAGAACGTCCGGTTGGCAAATCTGTAAATGACAGATTTAATTAGAAAATTGGTCCTTCTGATGAACGAAAGTATTGTAATATGAGACGACATTTTCGTCAATGGATGCAGGCTGTCATCAATTTAATTGATGACCTAGATAAAGGGAAGTTTTTTCGCATCACAGACAGACGTAGCAAAATACCTGTTTGAACTTGATGCTATTTCATGCAAGACAGCCTCGTCGGAAAGATCGGAAACACCCATTGCAAATATTTCTATCTTGTCTCTTTGTGCGTAGCCTGCTTCATCAATCGGGTCAAGCGCCTTGGATGGCGGAATCAGACTGTAGATGTCGCTCATCAAGAACACGATATTGTGATATTCCGGCCTTTCCCCTGCTCTGACGGTGAATATTTCCTGTCTGGCCATATTAATAGCAGCTCCCGTGTTGCTTGCACCTCCCTTCTGTTTCAAAGATGACACTTTATCAAATAATTCTTGGTCGGTCAAAGCTTCGTTCTGCTTTAAGTTGATGACTATTTCCGCCTGGTCAGCGTATGAGACGAGAGCGAATCGCGTGTCCTGTGAACCTGTTCTGAGGAACTGCATCAGCTCTTTAATAAAGTCTAACACATCCAACCACATGTCGTTGTTAGCGGTGGATATGACATTGCTCGAGGAATCAACCAAGAATACAAAGTCTAGGGCACACCCTGATAAACAAACACAGCAATTGTCAAGTAGATGTGTACACGTGTCGATAATTACTCAAATATTTTATGGATTTAATAGCAAAGTTCTGTTGACAGCAATGCTCATACTTACTCGGAGATCTCACACAATCTCGTTTACATGATTGTTTCATGAGACTTTGAATCAGCGGGGTGAGCTGGTCAAAATCTGGGGCTTTCCAGTAAGTTTCTCCCTCCGAATGCGGTTTGCTAGACATCTCCTAGAAATGCATTATGTATGATGAATATTAAATTAACGGACGCTGTCGTAACCTTGTATCCCGTATATACCAAAGACTGAAAACTTACGATTAATTCCTCTTCCAGCACATTGTCTGTGACACCCACTAGAAACATCATAGATCCATCGCTCTTAACCCGGTTAGCCCAGGGGATGGGGTCTCCATATCTCCATGGCATCTCGTGGAAGCTGGAGTGACCATCAGTTATCGTGATGACAACATTCGGTACCTCGGGGCGGTCGCCATTCTCCTCCCTAAACATCACGTTCGCCAGAACTTTCATCGCATCTTCAGTGTGCGTCCTGCCACCTCCGTACCAGCTGTAATCACGCGTTGCCTGCTTGATGTCCTCTTTTACGAATATTTCGTTCAGTTTAACTCTGGCAATAGCGTAGTTGGAAAATGTGACAATGCCGATACGTGTATCATCCTCGCCGATCTTGAAGAAGTCCATGATTCTTGCTACGAAGCTGTTGAGGGGAAAATATGTAGTCGATCATGATAGGCCTTATTAATTGATGTAATTTTCAGAAATCCCTTTGAAAATGCAATGGGCGTATCTATTGGATATATTGAGATAAATTGATATTGTCGGTGCACTCACTTCATGATCATCCACCAGTTGGTATTCACAGGAGGCTGGTAATCTTTCTCAGCCTCCTTTTGGATGCTGCCTGATGCGTCAATGACGAACACCAGATCAACAGCCGTGTTACAAACTGACACCCAGCAGAACGGGTCCCCTTCATCTATCTCGGGGATGTCCGGCATAGGCGGAATGGTCAGGCAAAACTCCGTGGCAAGTATATTCAGAACCGTGGACATTTCTACAAAGTCTGGCGTCAGGAAATAGGATAGGCCTTCCCTCTGCGGCAGTGACGATATCTCCTTAATTTCCTTCTTGTCGACGTTCTTCGTTATACCGACAACGACTATATATGCTCCCGCTTGCTTGGCGAAGTACGCCTCATCGATGGGGTTTGTGTGACGATTGCTGTTCGGGTCGGTCTTCCAGCTGGACTTGCCGTCCGTTATTACCATCGCTAAGTTGGGCACGTAATCTCTGTCTCCAGCTCCATCGATGAACACATCCTCCCTCAGCTTCCTTAATCCTTCTGCGGTATCGGTCGCTCCTCCGCTATATGGCAACGTTTCTATGCTTCGCATTAATTTCTCTCTGTCCCAGTTGTCATCGAGCTTTTTATAGACCTGATGAAGAATGTAAACATGAATTTTCCCGGTAATTTACACTCCAAATGCATGGCTTCTGTATCCGAAATCTATTTGTGTTGTGAAGCAGTTGATGATACGATTATCACTTACCTTGGCACCATTGGAGAAAGTTATCAAAGCTACTCGGGTGTCACCGGATCCAATCTTAAAGAAGTTGACTACGTCCTGAACGAACCTCAGAATAACGTCCCAGTTGTTGTAGGAACGATCTAGCGGATTGGCCTCGCCGATACTGCCCGAGCTGTCCAGCACAAACGCGATGTCAAGGGTACAGTCTGAAGACAAATATTAATAAAGAGGTTATAATGAATCATATATCTGGAGGTAACGAACTATTGCATTTTGTCATCTTTACTCACTTGGAGGATCATGACACTCTTCTTCGCATGTTTCTTTCATCAAACCTTGGACAACGTGAGTCAGGTCTTCAAACGATGGACTCGTCCAGTAACTCTGACCTAGTTTCTGCGGGGCGGACGATATGGCTGCAATCTCCTCTATATAGACATCCTCTGTGACGCCTATAACTAAAATCCTCGTCGACAAATCTTTCAGGTACGTAGCCTCATATATGGGGTCTTGGTAGAAATTGGGATACTCATGATGAGACGAGTGGCCATCGGTTATCAAGATGCAGACATTGGGCACAGTTGGCCTGTCACCATTTTCGACCGAAAACAGTTGCCTGACAACTTGAAGAGCTCCCGTTGTGTTTGTTTCACCATTGACGAACCACCTTGGATCATTAGTGACTTCTTGCAGAGCCGTTTTGTTGTAGTACTGATTCAGTCGGACTCTGATCTTAGCTTTGTTAGAGAAAGTGATGATCCCGACCCTAGTTTGGCCAGCGCCAACACTGAAGAAATCGATGACCTCCCGAACGAAGGTCATAATTAAATCCCAATTAGTGTTCTTGTTCGAGTCCTTTTCTTCCTTTTTCCAAATACTTCCTGAGGCATCAATCACAATTGCCAGATCCATAGCTGTTTTACTGCAAGCTGATTCGGGAAGGAAATTGTAAAACTTAAATATTGGAAAACAGACGCACTTCTTATTACTAATATGAATATAACAGCCTGAAGGAATACGTACTTGTAACTACGCAGAATTTCGATGTCTGTTCCTGCACTGAGGTACACGTGGAATTGATGACAGTTCCGACAACGCCGGAGATCTCAGCGAAGTTAGGAGTTGTCCAGTAACTCACCCCCTTCATGTTAGGGGCTGAGGAGATGTTTCTTATCTCCTCCTCGTCAACATCATTCGTGATACCTTAAAAAAGCGTGGATAGTTATCAACACAACTAAAAGGGGCATTGTATGGAAGAACTAAAATTAGATAATTTATATGATCTACCTACCAACAACGAGAATTGTGATATTCTGTTTTTTCGCGGCTTCAGCGGCTAGCATAGGATTCGTATACACTCCGTTCGGTGGTGTTAAATACGATTTCCCTGTATTACAATATCATAATGTTATTCCTAATGGTCAGGAAGCGTTC
Organism: Armandia brevis; assembly: GCA_035585475.1. Taxonomy (NCBI): domain Eukaryota; kingdom Metazoa; phylum Annelida; class Polychaeta; family Opheliidae; genus Armandia; species Armandia brevis. The sequence goes on along the minus strand of JAXGGS010233296.1, from coordinate 28,714 downwards.
AAGTATACTGTTGATTGTATTTATGTTCTAATCAAATCGCACAGAAATCATTTACCATCAGTGAGGATGATTGCTATGTTGGGTTTATCCGCTCTGTCGCCGTTAATCGGGGTAAAAGATTCTTTGTGCATGATTTCTATGGCATGATGCGTGTTTGTCTCTCCGCCATTGTAAGCGTCCTTAATCTGTCCTCTGAGCGCATTTACAACATCTTTCTCCTCGTGGCTGTCTGCCAACTTGAATCTGAATGTTTAAAGAGAAATTGATTAACTTTATTCACCTGAAATGACGGATCTATAGTTGTATCATGTCATTTACATGAACGTATATATGGATAATCTAAACGCACAGAATGTATGTAAAATCTGTATACGATGTACCAGAACATATGCCATACCTCAATGTTGCATTGTTGGAGAAAGTCACCACGGCGACTCTCGTTTCCTCGTCACTGATGTCAAATTGTTTAACGATGTCTTCCACAAAATCGAGCATCAGCTCCCAGTTATCATAGGATCTATCACGTGGGTTCTTATCCCTGATGCTGCCACTAGCGTCCAGAACAAAGGTTATGTCTGCAGCACAACCTGAAATACATATGTTACCGTTAATGTCGGATTCCTAGATACAACTTTAATCATAATCCAATAACACATTACACTTTAATGCAACAATGTATTTCTCATTACAAACCTGAGACTTTTTGAGTGCAGGTCTCCGTACAAGTTGATTTAAGTAAACCCTCTACTTCACCCATCAGCGATTGGAAAGTTGGCGATAACCAGTAAGACTCTCCCTTTTTCTTCGGCTGCGCAGAGATTGCTTCCAGCTCAAATTCGTAAACGGAATCGGTTACTCCGATGACGTAAATTTTGATGCCTTTCTCCTCAGCTCGCGCCGCCTGAGGAATCGGATCTTGAAAGTTTGAATTATTGTGATGGCTGCTTTTGCCATCGCTGAGGAAAATCACCACGTCGGGGATGCTCGATCGATCTCCGAGTTCTTCTGTGAAGAGTTTGTCATTCATCAGTCGCAGGGCATCGTACATATTCGTCCAGCCGCCAACATACCAATCTTTCTTCTTTTTCTGTATCTCGCTCCTCAAGTCTCTCTTGTCGTAGAAACCATTAAATGGTATCCTTATATTTGCGTTGGTCGAAAATGTCATCATTCCGACTCTAGTTTGACCGGCTCCGACATTAAATTGGTCAATTATTTGAATGATAAAGTTCATTATTTCGTCCCAGTTTGTGTTTCTCCCGGTGCCCTTTTCGTCTTCTCTTTGGATGGAGCCGCTGGCATCTATCACGAAAGCCAGATCCATGGCCATCGAACAATCTGAAAATGTTCAAGGAAATTCTTCTCATGAAAGCAGTGGACTGTGTGGAGTGTTCATTTTGTTGTAAAATTAGATAATTAGGACGATAGTATAATTGGAGGAATTTAAATCTTTAATTCTTTATGATTCTTTAAATATTATTTCATGCTGGCCCTGATCGTGATTCGGCGCAATTTGTCACTTGCTTTCTCGAGAGAAAAAAAAATACCCGAATGTCTAGCCACATCCTGGAATCCGGTCACAAAAGTACATTCAATTCAAATAATTGTATTGCAAAACAATCCGCAAATAGTTTCGGTTGCCTGGACATTGCAAGGATATCAATCACTAAACTCTTCAGTAATGCCAGGAGAACCTCAAATATTTTATGATCATTTATGATTATAAAGAGATAAAGGATAATTGCAAGTCATCAGAGAAGCTGCCAATTTTCGCGCGCAAGGTTTACCCGACATTCTGTTTATTAAAACCACAGCCCTTCCGCGGTCCTTTACAACGTGCGCGCAGTTTTAGAATTACTTGATTCGTCATCACACGTTGAATATTGTTTCACCATAAATTAATGTATATCCTTTATGATATATTCCGAGGGTCCCAGGTCTACAGGAAATACGACTTAGTGCTCAGGGTACAAGGTTGACCGAATTTACGTACCAAAGCAGTCGAAATTTGCACCAGGCATGATCAGTAAAAATAATCCGTTATCATTTGTTACAATTGTAAACCAATCGCCCGACGTGTGAACGATGAAAACAATAACGTTTATCAGTTCGCGGGCTTGCTAGACCTAGATAGTATTAATTTGTGTAGATCACCTACCTGTTTTGCACACTTCCTGTGGTTCTTTAGGTTTTGTGTACCGGTAACCTTTAGATGATTGTGAGTTGGTCATTGATACCATTGCAAGAAACAGTAGCCCCATGGGCACCATATTTAAGATCACATCCGTTTTCATCTTGGCAACTTTCTGGAAATAGAAGAATCCGCTTGAGTGTGATTTAAAACTGGTCGATAAGTTAACAGGCCAGACCAATTAAACTGCACGCCCATTACTTAGTAGCAGAGCATTTTGAGTGATAAGATAATTCCTTGATCAATTTCAGGTGAATTGCTGAAGCATTTGGGAGTCTATGATGACAAATAAATTAAGCAGGAAATTAAATTAAATGTGCGTACTTGAAAAGCAGTCTGTAATGATGTTTTGCATCATATTTTACTCGCATTTACCTTGCAACAAAGTGTAATGAACAATAGCTCACGTATTTTACATTTATGGTCTTGTAAATAATATCATTTTTTCATAGGCCTAGTTGTAATCCAACGACACAACACAAATACAGAGTTCATTGACTTTTTACACATACCGAACAGAAGATTTGCGAAGGTGATCAAAATAACGTGTTTTCTAAAGCTGGAAACTTGTTCAAAACAATGGAGAGTTGTATGCATCTGGATAGAATATAACAAACAAGTTTGTGGGACGTTTAAGAGAGGAATAAAGCCAGGTGGAATCAGCATCTTTGACTTCATTTTAACAATACACGTAATGTTCACATATGCATGATGTTTTGGGCCTTCACCAACGCGGGCATTGTTCTAATGACGTAAAATCTAGCAGTAGGAATGCAGCCTGCAACAACAACTGGCGTTTTATCATGATTTATATTTTCATTCCTCGGAATCACGGTGAACAAACACACAATCAGAAAGCAAAGTGGATCGTAATCATAAGTAAAGGAAGATTCGTTATGTTGGCCGGCCACTTTCAGAACATCGATTTGATACCCTCGAGATCCAAATCCCCTTAAAAACATGTAATATTCTTTCGTGCAATTACTCTCCTCCAGCACTTTTTGATTCAGCCACTTACACTTATTTCGGGCACACCTGTAGGTCCTC